>PISX010000751.1:0-242815 GCA_004024625.1 Mellivora capensis | reverse complement strand
GAGAAACTTGAGGCTGGTTGGAACAGGCTGCCTCTCGGTAAGGCCAGACCAGACTGTGCCCCAAGGCCATGAAAAGACAGAATGAGCTGTTGTCTGGTGCCTTGCAATCTCTGCCTGGTCAGTCACCATGTATTTCTCAGCCTGGTCTCTAGAGCACAGACTTCCTAGAATCCTCAGACGCATGATAAATCTCAGTTCTCCTCTGCAAGGAAAGGGACTTCTACTTCCCCCCATTGCTCTCTTCTTTGGGAACTCCATGACTCATGGCCCTTCAGTCAGTCACATCCCCCTAGGAAGTCCTTGAAAGCTAAGCCGGTTTGGAAAAGAGCACACTTGATCCTCAAGCCAGACTCCCTGCACATTTTAGAACTTGCTGACACCTGCTGGACGGTTCTCTCTGGAAAGCATCTGAGCAGAAGTTTTTCCTCTACATGGGATGGTCCCAGGACATTGGCTTCTGGACTGGGATAGGAGTGGAGAACTTGCCCCGCCCTCATGACTGCTGTGTCTGATCCGTGAGAACGAGCCTCCTTCCCACAGAAAACAGACTTGAGAGGCTCCAGCCAACTTCAAAGGCAAGACCCTGATGGTACAAATGAATGCAAGAGCACCAGAGCAGCTCAGGGTTGGAAGGGTGGAATTGGTGATCATGGTTAAACTCTGGTTTCCTGTGTGTTTTGCTGCTGGAGAAAGTGAACCTAGAACAGGGCTTCAGCAGCATCCGTTTTACAGCACAGAGCCCGACCCTGGGCTCTGGGACCCCAGAGCTGGGAGATGCTGCCTGACTGGGTCTGTATCGGCCCACGGCAAATCCTAAAGGAAGTAAATGTGGCCCTCAGGATGCTCTGATCTCTCAATTCAAAATATCCAGCTGTCTTTGATTCCCTTCTCCAACTCCTGATGCTTCCAGGCCAACACACCCCTCTTACGAGGGAGAAATGACCCAATAGACTAATTTTTTGTATCAGGTGAAATTGCATTTTTAAAGAGAACCACAGAGGGTTATTTACAAAAATCCGGTGAATCCAAACTAATGGTAGCGTTTTAAAACTCAGAGTAGGCCAATGTGGAGGGTGTTGAGGGGCTTCTGGACCCCTCAATGAGAACATGTGGGGCTGTTATCTGCGCACACCTTCTCTACAGAGCCGGAGGGTTATTGCTGCCATCTTGGCCACACAATCATGCTGCAGCAGACCAACTACTGCATTGCACACTTTCCAGCTTCTTCTTCTCTCAGGGAACCACAGAGGCACTGGCTAGCTGGGCGGCTGCCCGAGACTCACTGGAAGATCCCTTCTAGAACAGCTGCCTTTCAGCACTCCCTGTTTGCACCACCCCTCCCATCTGGGGTAGCAGGGCGCAGGAGCAGCCCTGAGACTCCTCTAAGCTTCCCACCCTAGAAGTTCTGCTAAATGCAGGAAGAGGGAGAACAGGAAAGTATGTGCCTCTCAGGAAGCAGAGGGGCCAAGAGTAAGGCCTGCAGCCAGTGCTGAGGAGAGAGAGCCTCCCTGGAAGGGGAGCCACACCTCTCCCTAAAGGAGACCGGCCTGCCCATGCTAGCCTCAGAGACCACACGCTTTCATTGCAGGCAGGAAATACCAACCTCAAAGGCTCCCCACCTTTGGGGCCCCCTGCCATCTCCAAAAAGCTTCAGGCCAGAATTTAGGGAGAGCTCTGAAATTTGAGTTCTAATAGCTGGGTGTTGCCTACACTTGCTGTTCTAAATGACCTCTGGCCTCCTGGGGGAAATTATAGAGTGGGCTTTGAGGGTTTAGGAGTGGGTAGGCTAATACCAGCAAATGCCAAAAGAATGTACTATTTCCCTTAAAAGCCTGTTAAGGCTAGAGACTCCGCTGATGAAAGAGGTCAGGAAAACGCCATGATGTTATTTGCTTTCTACACTAACATTTGTCCTTTCTGAGGCACCGCACAAGGAAGCCAACACTGCCTGCCAAGTATGAAAGACATTGCTATTTAGTAATTCAGGTACCAGTAGAGAATTTACTCCAACAAACTGGAGTTCAAAGATTTCCAGAATGCGGCCTTCCCAGCTATCCCCCATCCCTATGAGTGCTCCCCTCACAGACGCTCCTCTCTGCTACACATCCTCATGGTCCCAACACAGCCCTTTTTTTTCCAGTTTTCCCTGTAGCCCTAGCTGCACCCCAAGAATCTCCCCAATCACTTCTCTGAGTCTCAGCCACGTTCCAACCCGCAGCCCTCAGTATGTCCCCTAGTCTGGAGCATACACTTTCTACACTGTTAACTTATATTTTTACTTATACATCGTTTCTTCTGGAAGACAGTGGGCACTTTGTCATGCATCTATTTGTATCCCCAGCTTAAACTCAGACTTTCACTGCAAGCTACCTGGAATGCGTCTGGATTTGGCATCCCTGAAAGAGGCCCACCTCATCTCTCCGAGGACATTTCTTGTGACTTTATGACTTCACTCCAGCCCATTCCAAAGGTGGTGAGCCCCATGTTCTATTAAGTTCCTCCTTTTACAAAGCCAAAATGAGCAATATCTGATACTATTTCTCCCTGAACAGGCAGCCACCAGCTCTCAATTTTTAGGTTAAGATTCACTTCTCCAGGGGCGCCTGGGTGCCTCAGTGGGTTAAAGCTTCTGCCTTCAGCTCAGATCATGATCCCAGGGTCCTGGGATTGAGCTCAACATCGGGCTCTCTACCTGGCAGGGAGCCTGCTTCCTCCTCTCTCTCTGCCTGCCTCTCTGCCTACTTGTGATATCTGTCTGACAAATAAACAAAAAAAATCTTAAAAAAAAAAAAAGATCCATGTATCATAATCCCATACCATCCCTCTCTCCTGGGAACTTTCTGGTTTCCAATACCCCTCATGAAATGTACTGCCCAGAACAAAATGCAACATTCAGCTCTCCCAGATGTACGTTCGGAGTGATAAGCCCAAAACATAGGGGAGTAGGCATTTGAGGGAGATTGGTTTTTTGTTTCTTTGTTTTATATTTATTTACTCATTTAAGAGTTGGGGAAGATGAGCAGAGGAAAAGAGAGTGTCAAGCAGACTCCACACTGAATGTGGATCCCAACGCGGGGCTCAATCCCATGACCCTGAGATCACAACTTGAGCAGAAACCAAGAGTCAGACACTCAACTCACTGCACCACCCAGGTGCCCCATTGAGGGAGGTTTTTTTTTAATGTTAATTGTGATCATAAACAGGACCGGATGGCTAAGATCTTTGCTTACAACAAGAAAGAAATGCTTTTTAAGGAAAGCAAGGAGGTATTTTACCCAACCAAGAGATTCGTTTTAAGGAAAACCAAAAGTGTAGGCATTAGAACCACCTGGATTGCAACAGACATGGAATATATCGTCTCAGTTTTATCTCACAGCCTTTTGATGGCATAGTTGTGGTCTGTATAGTTGTGGTCTCTGTAGTTCTACAGAGAAGACCATGTACCTGGTTATTCGGCAATGTCTTGCCAACCAAAAAGACAACTAGAGCAAGTTGGAAAATGAAGAGCATCAAAGCTATAAGCCTTCTAAACTGACACTGGCCGACTCTCCAGATTTTCCTTAGGAAACAGCCAGATTGGGCACCTGGGTGGCTCAGGCAGTTAAGTATCTGCCTTTGGCTCATCATGATCCCAGGGTCCTAGGATAGAGTCCCACATGGGGCTTCTTGCTCAACGGGAAGGCTGCTTCTCCCTCTGCCTGCTGCTCTCTCACTCTCCTCTCCCCCTACTTGTGCTCTCTCACTCTCTCTCTCTCTCTCTCTCTCATTCTCCCTCTCAAATAAATAAATAAAATCCTTAAAACAGCCAGATCAACCAAGTACACCAGCAGTCCGGGAGGTGTTCCAGCACCGCAGCTCTCCATCTCTACACGCCTCTCCCATCCCTAAGCCTGCTCTTAGCACCTCGAACTCTCTGAAGTTCCTTCACAGGGCCAAATCAAGAGAATGGGGTCCTCAAATTTAAGAGGAAGGCCACCAGGATCAGATGATTTCCTTTTCTCCAAGGCACTCAACATACCAAGTAATACCTTACTTTAGGGTTTGTGAGGCTAGACCATTTTCTCTGGTTCTTAAGGGCCTTTTATGTATAGGTATAGGCCTAACTAAGTGAATTCTCCTCCCTGACCCTCAGTGTACTTCTACTCCAAAATCTGTTAAACTTAGTCCATAGTAGCGGAGTACATTTTTTTCACAATAGCCTAAGAAACCAGAGGATTTCCCCAATCACTTGGGCACACTGACCTCATTTCTTTTCACTTCTGAAAAAAAAAAAAAGTGTTCATTTTCTGTACCATTTATGTTAACACTTCACTGTCCTTTTGTTTCTATTTTCATAGATAAAATAAATAGCTCTGGAAGAAAACCCCTCCAGTCCCCTCAGAAAGTTTAAGGGATTTGCCTGAAGTTACAGAGCTGGTTAGTCCATGAGTGCATCTTATCTGCCCTCTGATTAGACTCTAAGCTCCAAGGAGGCCAGAAGAGACCAGGATGACACATTCTTTCCAGATGCATACAGTGGCTGGTCTTTGATAAATGTACCCCAGGCCACCTTAACACCAATCGAAGCTAGGGCTTGGGTCCATGATGGAGGCTTCTTAGAGGCTGGGATGGAAAGGAACTGCCCCTGAGCCATTCAGTTTAGCCCTGAGAGACTTTGCTTGATGAGACCCTACTGGTCATCTATTACTCTTCAGGACCTGCTCATACTCATAATCCCTCCCCCGCTGCATGGTGGTATTTTGAAAGACAGCAGCTGGACTTAGGACACAAAAAGACATAGCTCACAGGCTCGATGTTTTGCTCTATCACCTGGAGTCGTGACAAATTTTCTGCCCAGACAGAAAGTCAGGGCAACCCCCTTATCCACTCGGCCTATTGCTAAAAACCTACGCAGAACAGAAACCCATGTGGTGATGACAACATATGCCTGGATATAAGCTGCTCCAGATACAAGGTGATTCCCCATAAGAAGATCCAAAGGAAAGTTTTTGGCCAATTTGAATACATAAACTTTTCAGAATATGAATAAAATACTCAAGTGTCTAATCATAATCTTTAATTTGTTAATTAAATTATATATTGGTATTGGGTTGCCTGGGTGGCTCAGTGGGTTAAAGCCTCTGCCTTCGGCTCAGGTCATGATCCCAGGGTCCTGGGATCGAGCCCCACATCGGGCTCTCTGCTCTGTGGGGAGCCTGCTTCCCTTCCTCTCTCTCTGCCTGCCTCTCTGCCTACTTGTGATCTCTGTCAAATAAATAAATAAAATCTTTAAAAATATATATATATATTGATATTAAAATCAGGCATTACATAAAATAATGCTTAATTTTGCATTTTCCCCACTCTTACATTCAACGTCCACATGCATGTTCTGTCTTCATTGTCTCCTTCATTACAAGAACCCACACCTTGCTCTTCAGTTGTTTGACAGGTAGTACTTTTAAAAATCAGGCATCATGATGTCGCTGAAAATTCTCTTCTAAACCATAAGCTTTCATAAAAATAGGAATTTCCATTTATCCTATCGGTTGACAGCTCACCCCCTTTAACTTTTTGCTTTTATAATTGCAAAATCCAGCAACTGAAATTTTGAGGGATGATCCACAGGAATAATTACTAATTCTGGGTTAAATTTCTACCCCCCCTTTTTAAATCTCTTTCCCATTAGTTGACCTCTACAAAAATGCAAAACTAGCAGTGGTTGAATCATTTTAGGATGTCTCGCCTAAAGAGTATTTTCTAGGTAACAAAAAAACAAACAAAAAAGGAGCTTGACCTGGAATATGAGTAACTTCATGAGAACCTGAGTAACATTTATAACTATATCTGCATCTTCCATCTTTCTGCAGAATAACTTTGAAGGAAAGACCCTGCCTTTATAGGCAAGGAAGTCCCAGTTTATAACTGTTTTCTTGGAGTGATTATTAATTGTGCCTCCGTTTATTCTCAAAAGTATCCCAGTTTGGACAATAAATTACATAGTCTTCCACTAACAGCAAAGAGCATACTATATATCATAATTCTGTGGCACTGCCAAAGCATTCAACATATTGGCCATTCAGCAAGTTTCCTGTGAGACTAATACCCAAATGGCTGCCAGACAGAACTCAAAGGCACAGTAGTTGAAAATTAAAGCAATGTAGCTAATTATCTAAAGTGATATTAAAATGTCTAAGATTCTGGTAATTTGACTATGAGTCAACACATCATCTGCTTCCAAAGGAAACATTGGTTTTTTTAAAAATAAATCTTTAAAAGAAATCTAATTACAAGAAACTCTCTCAATTAGTTAAAAAGGGGCTGCTTTGATCTGAGAACAGTACACTTAGTTTATTATTCATTTAATATTTCTAAATCTCTGGGGGGAAATTGTCTGTATTTCTTATTTTATGACGTAACCATTCATACTTGCAAAGATGTCTCAATTAAGATAAAATTCATTTCCAGTTGTGAGTGTGTGACGTGTAGTGAGGGGTGTGGAAGCTAGTGGAGCAGCAGCCCCAAGCTCTGGGTCCGTGAGACTCACACCAGAAGTCCAGCCCCTGCACAAGCCCACGAGCTTTCCTCACTCTCTGTGAGCTGGGCTGACTGCCTGTGCGATGCTGGGGGTTATACAGAGACTGTAGAGGACAAATCTATGCAAATCCACTCCCATTCATTGGAAAGTCACCCCGAGCACCAACACTCCTCATTGTAGATCAGAAACCTCATCTTCAAATATGAAATCCGCCATGCAAGGAAAACCCCAACAACAACAACAACAACAAACTCAAAAACTTGCTTCTTAGAACACACTTCTATGTTTCTCCATTCCCGCCTCTAAGAGTTGATTGCCTGCATGTAAGTAAATCAACCCAGATCAGCAAAACATGTACCCCAAAGTTAAGACAGCTATCACACTGGATGGAGGATATGATTTTCATTTGGAGGGTCATTAGATAAAGCTGCTTACCCTTAAATCACCTACTGTATCTGACATTACTCATGGCCCAGGGTCTCATGACAGTTGGCAAGATTTGAACTCATTCTGTGTGTCCAGCTTTGGGCAGCCCATCTCCCTAGATCCATGGATAATGCAGTGGGAAAACGATCTTCCCAAGGGGAATGTCTCTTAGGTATCCCTTCTCCTCAGTTCTATAAACATCTCCCTCAGCTGCCTAGCAGCCCAGGGAAGTTTCTCATGGGACACTGTCCTGCAGACACACTGGTTTTGGAGGGAGAATGTCTAACTTCTCTGCCAAAGCTCTCATCTGATTGTCCTTATAGTGAATGGGCCTGAACAGAAAGAATAGCCAAAGGATAGCTGTCCCTTAAAACAACCAGGACCTCAGGGCCTTTGCACCAGCCCCATGCTGTAAAGAAAAGAGAAAAAAGAGGGGTGCCTTGGTGGCTCAGTCGGTTAAGCGTTTGCCTTCAGCTCAGGTCATGATCCCAGGGTCCTAGAGTGGAGCCCCACTTCGGGCTCAGGGCTTAGCAGAAAGTCTACTTCTCCCTCTGTCCTTCACTGCTCTCTCTTGCTCTCTCCCAAATAAATAAATAAAATCTTTAAAAAATAAAAGAAAACCCTCGGTGATCTCTCCTGCACTCTCCAAATTTCTAAGAGAACAGCCCCCTCAGCCTTTCTTCTTCACAAGAGTTTTCCCCTTCCAACCATTTCTTACCCTGAGCAAGAGCACAATGGGAGAAACAAGGAAAAGTAAAAGTGAGAAACGCCCAGCTATGGAGGCCTGCTCTATCTCCTTGCCCCTTTTTAGTCCTGACAGCTCTTTGTACTTCTTTCAGTGCTGTCCTCTTGCCTTCCAGTGTTTCTTCCTCCAAGGGAAGCTGAAATGAGAGGGGAAGATATGAGGTCAACTTTCCTACGTGCTCTTGAAAACTGAGGACTGATTTCTTTCCCTCCACACCCTCCTCCTACTAAGCTTCCTAGACACACTGTTCCTACTGTGAGGCCTACTGTGTGGCCAAGGGCTGCTCCCTGCTAAGTGTGCACAGATGTGGACAGCTATGGCACAAAGACCACTAGGTGACCAGCAACCCTGTCTCCTGCACTCTCCACCGACCTGAGGCCTTTGCTGTCTTTTGCAGCCCATCTGCAAAATTGTTGGAATTGTGGAATATTCCTGTGGAATGTTGACTTGGTCTCCCTGTAAACCCAACTATGGGCCTCTCTGTGCCCGAGGTCCCAGGTCCACAGAGACCTTGTCAAGGTCTTGGCCTCCCAGTAGTCTGAGGCTCTGCTTGGCCTGACGTTGCACCATGGTGAGCCCTCACATCCTCATCTCTTTGGTCTCGGCCCACTGGCTTCCTCCTCTGCTGCTGCACCTCCCAGGAGGCCCAGCAGAGTCGCTGGGAGAAACTCAGGTCCACAACAGCCAAGCCACGGCTCCCTGTCACTTCTGGTTCAGAACTGTCCTGGTATTATGTTTATCCAGCTTGTTTCTCTTTCTCTCTCTTTTTCATTTTCTGATCCTGACTACAGGCCAATAAAAAGGAAATTTTACCACATGATGTTTTTAAAATTTTTTTGATGACCATTGTACCTACTAGTTCTCAACACACACACACACACACACACATACACACACACACCAAAAAACCCCAACTTCTCAGAAAGCTTTTAAGACACTTTTTTTGAGTGACATTTTTCATTTTGCAAAGACTATAGCCTTTTCTCAAACAGATTTTTATCTTTTTTCTGGGGTTTGATGTGGAAATCTCACTAAATTCTTCCATCTAGAGTATGTCAGTATTTGATTGAAATGCGAGTTTGAAGGCTTGCCTGTTAAACCATTTCTCTTTGCATCCTTTTAAAATTAATGCATACTTCTAAAACTAATGATGTGTTTAATATTGAAAATAAGCTAAACCTGATGAGAACACGCAGAGCGTTTCAAATAGATGCAGAGGATCGCCACCTTGTGGCCACTGTGGGATCTGTTACTTGGACAGGTACTGCTTTGTCCAGGGGTTTGGGGCCCCACTGCTAATTACATTTTAGGACTTTTTTTTTTTTTTAAGATTTTATTTATTTATTTGACAGAGAGAGAGAGATCACAAGTAGGCAGCGAGACACGCAGAGAGGGAGGGGGAAGCAGGCTCCCTGCTGAGCAGAGAGCTTGATGCAGGGCTTGATCCCAAGACCCTGAGATCATGACCTGAGCTGAAGGCAGAGGCTTAACCCACTGAGCCACCCGGCGCCCCACATTATAGAACTTCTAATGTGATCTTTTTCCAAGCAGTCCTCATCCCAATTCTGCTTCTTGGCGGGTCAACTTGTGGAGATTTCTTGGCAATTTGGGGAAAGGAGGCTATTCTAAGTAGCCTCAGTGTTTTAGTTGAAGGAACTCGTGTTGGTCCTTTAACTTCGTTTCAGTCAGGAGAGGAAAAAACTTCCGGGGAGCCAACTCTCCATTTTCTTCAAACGCTTTTTGCTCTTACTCCTGTATTTTTTTCCTAAAGGTGCCCTAAGGGGATACATGTATCACCATCCTGAAGGAGTTATTTAAAAGGCAGGTTTCTGGGCTCACCTACACCAAGACCTAAGAATTGGAATGTCCGGGGATAGCTTCTGGGATTAGCATTTTTAACAAGTTCTTTAGGTGATTTTTATACACATTAAATTTATTAACAATGCTGCATTTCATTAATACAAAGACGAAATTAGACAGAGGCCTAATGAATGTGTCTAACCCTGAGGAGCCTCCCTAACACACCAGGAAGGAGGGAATTTAGAGCTGAAGAGAGCTCAAGACATCAATGGGGTAAGTTTCCAAAGCTCCTGCCAGCCCAGATGTTTGCTGTTCGAACAAAGAAGACTAAATAATGTTAAATACTACAGTGACCTGTCACTTCAGCTGCCCCCTCAAAACAAGAAGCCATCATCTACCAAAAGAGTGACCCAGTTGTGTAGGTGTCTCCGTTGGCTTGAATAAGAAGCAGCAAAAGGCAATGAAACAAAGGAGAGGCTACCATGTTCCCTGTGACCAACCCTCCAGAAGCTTCCCTCAGGTAGTCATGGGCATGGCTCCCAGCCTGGGACACGAGGCAGAAGACCAGATTCTAGGCCTGACTCTCCCACTGGCTAGCTGTGTGGACTTGGGCAGGTCACTGGCTTCAGTTGTGCTCCTCTATAAGATGGAAGTGGCTGGAGGACTGTTACTGAATTTTTTTTCCAGCTCTAACAGGATCTTATAATTTTGAACTTCCAGAGGAAGAAGGGGTTCTTCATGAGGAGTGATCTTGAGAGTTCTTGTTCATTCCCAGCTCAGGACTAGTCTTTGCTGTTTGCAGGAATCCATTCTTAGGGAGTGTCACAGTGAAAGATGAGATCCTTTGTCAACATGAAAATAACACGTTTTCGCGATGTCAACTCTCTGTGGGACAAAAACTTAACACCGGGCTGGGAGACTTCCACATTTTCCCACAACCCGATGATGTCATCACTTCTCCTGTCTTCTCACTATAAGTCAGAGACTTCAGCCCACCCTGTCATCACAGACTCCCTTCCCATGCCCACCCCAACCCCCTAGCCCTCAGATGATGACTCACTTCCAACCCTAGGGCTTATTTTAGAGGTCACTGAGATGCCTGCCTAGAGGTCACTGAGAATGTCTAGTCAGACATCCAGCCCATCCTGATCCTTTCAGACTCACCACCACCAGGAGCCACTTCTCTGTGATCCCATGACTATCTGGGCATACCTGGCTTCGTTCTTAATACATGACATGATCGTCAATTTACATGCCTATTGTCCTGGATGTAAGACTGTGTCGATCACATAGTGAATACTCAAGAAATATTTTCTTGAATAAATGAAACTAAGAGTGAAAAAACGAGTCAATGAATACATTAGAAAATGAAGAGGGTGGGTGATACAGAACCCACACACCTCGTCGTCAACAAGCACGGATGAAGGAAGAAGGACTGGTTCCTGACTCAAAGGGCCCTAGAGTATTCTCGAGGGGGGAATCTGGGAATGGGGGCCTGTGCCAAGAGTCAAAGAAACATGGTGATGTATTATAACATTGCTTCTCAAAGGGCAAGTCACAGACCACTAGAGGGTTGTGAGATCAAGTCAGTGGGTTCAGACCAACATTTTTAAATGGAATAAAACAGAACAGAATTAGAAAACGTGTCTCTTGGCAAGAGCAAGTATTGCTTCATGGCACTTTTGTTTTTATAAACGTATATATATGTAATCACACACACATACGATGATGTAAAATATACTTATCTTCTACATATGATGGTCAAAAAATTTGGAAGCCACTGATTTAGGAAAGGTCATCCCTATATACTTCACTGGCTCCATTTGAAAAAAATGACTGGCCTTATGGTATGGCTTCCATTTATTGGAATGTGAGGACACATTTATAAGCAAATGTATATGGATTCCATAACTCTTAAGAGGGATCAATATATTTTCTAATTATATGAAAATATAATGATTTGATCTTTCCTAATTTCAGTTAAGTTCAGAACAGGTAAAACTCCTTTCTAGATATTATTATTGTAAGAAATTTTCATTGAAATAAGGGCCTTCCCCTCTGTTTTTACTTTAGTGTCTACCCTTGTATACCTTTTCTATGCTGACAGCATGAAACTAACTCTCACTTCTTTTCCATCAGGGTAAAAAAAAAAAATCCATTTTCTAAGAGTTAGTGGAAAGAAGTGATGAAAGCAAATTAAAAACCTTCAATTCCAAAGTCCAACCTAAAATCTATCTAAGTATCCCAGTGGGAAATCTCAGTGGAAGGTGGGATGCTAAAATTAAAATAACAAAGGAAGGAAAATAATGACTGAGCTTGTAATGGACTTGAATCTAAGCACACAGGACATATGCATCTTTTCTGCCATCGGACGAATGACCAAGTGTTAGGCTTTCCCTGGTTTGGCTATGATACTGTTCCCAGTCGTATCTGTCGACATCATGTAGGATTGTCACCATTGCTTTTGTACAAAGAGTCTCCTACAACAACTAACATGGAGGTTTTGAAATGGTGGCCACCAGCCAACCCAACCGAGACATGTTGCTGAGGTAGCCAGGCTTAGTGTTTGAAAAACGTCATGTTGACACTTAAAACTCAGAAATTTTCATTTAAAAATTTGGCACTGGTTTCTCTTAAAAAATCAAAATATTTGGCATTACACCACCCATATCTCTACATAGGTACAATTGCTTTTAACCTTGACCTATGGGATCCCTGTATTTTGAAACAATTGTTTCCTTTGTAATCTTGTGTATTTTATTTCATTTAAAAACTTCCATCCTGAGAAGGGATCTAGAGGTTTTGCCCAACTGCCATAGGGGTCCATAGCCCCATAAAGATTAAGAACCCCTGGTCTATCGCCAACCAGCCGCTGTCCTTTTGACCCATAATTGGCCATGGTTCTCATCAGTCTTTATTTGCTCTGAGGCCATGCGTCCATTTGCACATTCCACTGCTGTCATGCTTTTCCCAGTGTCTGAAGTATTTCCCTGTATTCATGACTCTTTCAAAAGATGGGGGGGGGATCAAACCAAAATTCCTTAAAATTCCTACACTAAACTGCCCCACTTGTTTATGCTGCCCCAGTGGTCTCTGCCCTTGGGCTTATGTTGGGCATCAGAGAACATCAGTGGAGCACGACCACTGACCAATCAGGGACACCAACTGGAAACAGACAACTCAGAGGCATGCCATCCGACCTTCAGCCCTGTGCCTGGAGCCTTCTCATCTCTGCCCTGATGGGCTTCTCTAGCACCTTGGACATCACTCCCTTCTCCCTGGAACAGCGAGGCATGGGGGGTACTGTCTAGCACATGCTTAGGAGCATCATCATTTAGAATATCGTGGAGAACAGGGAAAACCAACTCTGTTTCTGTTTCTCCTTTTGAGGAAAGGAGCAGAGAGGCCACCTCGAGCCTGCTGTCCAGGCTTTGGATGTGAGTGTACATGGAGCTGGTCCTAAGAATGACCAGACTTGTTTTGCACAGAGCAGTTTGCACAGCTCTCCCTGCAATCACTTCCTCACACCCACCTTCCTGAGGAAAGCAAAGGAATCAAGCCCACTTGGCAGAGAAGAACCAGTCAAGTTCAAGAAAAGTTCGTTGCAAAGTCAGAAGGAGAGCACAGACTGCCTGCATTTTAGTCTATTCAAACATCTGAGGGCGGGAGGGGTGGTTGGGAAAGTGACACCTGCTCCTCAAGGAAAGTGACTTTTTGGGAATTCCACAACAAGTGTTTAATAAGTGGTGTTCGGCTGGATGCATTTATATTTGTATAGAGCAAGTCTGGACCTTTCAAGTAAATCTAGTCTCCTTTCAACAGCCACATTAGCCTGAATGCTAATTAAAGAAAGACCAACAGACCAACAGACAGAGACCTTGGATCTTACAACGGAATTGGGCTTTTCTTTTTCTTTTTTTCTTTCTTTCTTTTTTTCTTTTGTGGCAGTAAAATACTAATTTTATTTTACTTTTTAAATTAGTGACCTTTTTTTTTTCTTTTGGTATACAGTTCTATGAATTTTAACATATATATAGATTTGTGTAACGACCCTCAGGATACAGATCCATCACCCCAAAAAGCTCCTTAATGCTAGCCCTTTGAAGTGATTTTTCAAAATAATTACACTGGTGTCCACATCAATTGAAAGCTATGGGGATAGTTGTAAAACGAAGTGTGCATTTTGTGTGTTTTGGAGGATTTGATTCCCTTCCACTTTGGAGGATATAAAAAATTATTGAGAAAGAATCCACACAGGTCCCTCCATAATTTTTTAATGCAAAATGTTGGTTTGACTGGTCTCAGACTATAACAGAAGACATTAGAGCAGCACTGTGAACAGCCGGCCGTTGCCTGAGGAAGGGAGCCTCTCAGGAAGGAGGCCTCTGTGCTCCCCGCCCCTCCCCCCACCATGGGGCCTTCGTTTTCCTCTCCTCCAAACCCTGCCCCACACCCAGCATCAGCTCCTGGCATCTCTCCAGCCTCTTCCCCTCTTCCCCTTGTGCCTCCCTCCTTATAAATCCCACATGCTGGCCTCTTCTCTACCTTCTTGCCGCTCCTTGGCTCTCTCTCTTGCTCCTCTGACAAGTATGAAGGGAATGGAAGAGTCTACTGACAAAAGGGAAAGGATTTCCTTTTTCCCTCCCACTAAAACTTGCCCCAGTACAGACTAACCGTTTACCTAACCTTCCCTGAAATAAAACGACATCGGTCCACACTGCGCATCTGCTCTCCAGCCAGCCAGGCTAAGCGGCACACTTACCCTGGTGACATGGGGGCCACAGCCAGACCCAAGCCTCCCAGCCTTGCTGAGTCTCTCCTTGGCTTCTTCCCTTCGAAATCGAGGCTGAAGTGGAGACAGAAGAAAGAGAGGGGCCTCTGAGTACTGATCAAAAGTCAGCTAAGGCTCACACAGTGGATTCCTCTGGAGAAAAAATCCTCAGTGCCCCGTTCCCTGCCCTCGAGAACTCCTGAAACAGACAGTATTTGCGTCATCCAAGTGGTCGTAACAAGACTCGTGAATTCCGAGAATAATTGCCTTCTGGCAAATATTTTTGGAAGTGGATATTTTATGGAGTTTGCAGAAAGCCGAACTTCCTTTCAGTGACTAAAACTAGTGGCTTTTGAATAATGCTCACTATGGCGCCGCATAAGAGAAACTCTTTGCTAAATGTTTTTATCCGTTATGACGCAATCTAGTTATTGTATGTGATTCAGTGAAAAAGAGAAGAAACACGTGGATGGATCGTTGCTGTCTCGTGTTGGTACATCCCTGCTGGGACGTACGCGGGGGCGTACTGGGTTGGGCTGGAGACAGTCCTGTGTGTATGGTGTATATATGCACAGATATGTAATACGTATACTTAATAGACAGCAGCTATTTTCAAAGAATGGAAGCCTAACAAGAAAAAAAAAAGAGAGAAAGAAAGGTAGAAAAGGAATTTTTTTCTTTACAGAGATATGTACAAGAGCTTCCTGTGATCAGGGAGTTGCAACTCAGTGATGAAACTGGCAATAAAAAAAAAAAAAAAAAACCCTCTCAGGTACCTTAATTAGTTTTTGGACCTAAAATTAGTTCTCCATATATGGGAATGAACTCATCCCATGGGCCCAAGCCAGCTTCTGAAAGTCCAAAAACAACAACTCTAAACCAGGTGTGGGGAGTATGAACTTTTTGCAGTTTCAACACTCAGGTCTCCAAATATTTGACTTTCTCTGGGTTTCTATAATAAGTGGTCTTAGCTTTTGAATCCTCTTTTCAACCTGGTGGCAGGAGTTTGAAGTTTGCCCATTTCAGGTCCAACTCCGTCACTTCTGGAGTCCAAGTCAGTGTGTTTGGGGTAAATCATTAATTCACTTATTAGTGAATCATTAATTCACTCTTCTCACTTCCTTCCAGGAGAGATAGAAGTACCACAAAGTCTCATGTATTGTCTAGAGAGGTGAATTTAATAGCTTAAATATGTTGTTCTATTATTCACAAGGTACTTCTGGGTCACCTTTACCATAAAAGTGGAGAATATTTTTTAAATAAAGTTAGGGCACACTCCATAAAAGTTTTACAACTCACTTAAAATCATAGACGAGCTGTGTATTTCAAGATGAAGATTTAAACTCTGGTTATTTAGCAGGGTCTTAGGAGGCAGGAATTGCTGTGTCAACTAATGTTGTGCTCTATATTTCATTACTGCCTTTATGTTTTTTTAAATACCACAAGAATAAAGTTTATTTAAAATGTCACACTTTGCCAGCAGCACATTATATCCAGAGAATATACTGGTACCAGAGCCATTACTCCTATTTATTACAGTAGATTAGTTATGGACCCTGTGCCATAATATCGAGGCTTATTAACATACTGCATACTAAAAAGTGTAATGAATGGCCCTGTAATGAGCAGTTACAAAGTCTAGTCACTCATTCTTCTTTGGCCCTCCTTCTTTTGCAGAGGGTAGAACTGAAGAGGATTGGACTCATGCCGGAACCATCACCTACGTGATTCAGCTTGTGAGGTGAGAAGGGAAAGGGTCCCTCTCAACACTTAATGACTGAGAAATCCTTCGGCTCCCTCTAGGGTTAGAGATGAGGGCTAGCAATCGTCAAAGTCAACGCAGCTAGTCTCAAGTTCAAATGCCACAGGAAGAAGGGATGGGCTTGGATCATCCAGACTTAGACTTACAGCATTTGTTTATTGAACTTAGTTTTTAAAAAACAAAAGTAGCAGAAATACACCAATGGTATAGAACTCACAGCACTATCTGGTTCACAAGAATTTTTTTTGCTGACATAATTTGCCCATACCCTTCGGTACAAGGTGAAAGCCTTTAAGAGAAAACCTGATCCCTCCAAATACTCAATAAATCCGAAAAACACTCAAAGAAGATCTTCATGGAAAAGGCTGATTAAACATCTTTTCTCAACTAACATGAAAAGAAAAGAGATCTGTCATCTAAATTTTTTTTTCATTAATGACCATAATCAAGATGAATTAAATGATGCTCAGGATAGGAACACGGGTACTTTTATTATCCCTCCTGTTGCTAGCGCAAGTTTTCGGCTTCCTACAAATCAAGTTTTCTTTTGAAACTCTGTATCACCACAGAGCCCCAGGGTCCTTTTGGAACGTAAGCATTATTCTCCAAAGAATTTGTGACCCACCCGTTAGCTGGCACCCAGACTTCCCTGGGCCACTTAACAGTTCGGGTATTTGAGGATGGGAAATGTGGTAGAATTTGCTGTGATTCTTTCTGGGGAGCTGCCTTTCGTGTTTTTGATGGTAGACCACAGCCGGATCTGTCCAGAGCAAAGATAGATACAAGGCCCACGTGTTACGCTGCGTCTCTCGGTTTGAGGCTGCGCGGCAACCATTTGCGGACCACAGTCTTGCTGAAATAGAGCCGTGCAGCAAAGGGAAGGTTTATTATCAGAAACGCACTTCTTTTCTGACATTAAGGGGAGAAGGCCCCGACTAACTGTACTTTTACTAAGAGATGGAGTGCAATTGGAACAGTAAGGAAACCGTGGCTTGAGCGCCAATCCCGGGAAGCCCAGGACGAAACGTCGCTACCTTGCAGCTTCATGCCGCGGCAAAGCCCATTCTGCAGCGCCCACCGCTGTTTGCAGAACCCCAGGGAGTACTGCCGGATGGGGTGGTTCTAGGAGAGGCAACCATCCACTGCTGGGCTCCCCTGCTTAACTTGCCTAACGGCTTTTGCCAGACCACCCCAGCGGACGAGCTGCTACCCTCGTCCACCCCGTCGGTAGCCTGGCTTCTCATGATGGCAGGGCCTTCAGAGCCCTCTTGCCCGTGCCAGGTTAAGCCTCCGAGCTGCAGCTCCAGGCTTGTCAGACAGATGCGCGTCGAGGGCCCCAGCCACGTGCACAGCGCACTTTCCTAAGTGGAAAGACTGCATTAAAGACAGAACGTTACTTAACAGCAGGTGGGCTGTTCATTGCTAAACAGCTCCGTGGCTCCCCATCGGGGACCCTGCAGAGGCAGGCCTCTGTCTTCCGCAGGCTGTGGGGGTGAGGGGCGGCGCCCACAACGGTCAGGGACAGATCCAGGCTCCAGAAGACAGTCTGTCCAGAAGCCCTTGTCTGTGATTTTCCTGCGTCAACACTATAAAGCAAAACCCGGGCTGTTTCTCACACAAACAAGCAGTACAAAACCGCCTCCACATTCACATGCAGGTTCACTGTTGTCCCTTTAGGTTTATTGCTGTGGAAGGGTGTTTTTGTCCAGATATGTAAAGATACCTAGAAGGTTCACAGGTAAGGACCCTCTCCTTCTCAGGAAAAAGAACGAATATTATCGAGCGCCTCTTGCCAGCGTTAAGACTTTGCACCCAGAATCTTACCTCTTCCTCACCAAACACATCTATTCCAAGTGAGTGGCCCCAAATCACACCACTGGGCATCCAATGCATAGTTATGCTTCTGTTTTCATCCTACCAAAGTGAGAGAGAGTAAAAAACACGTGTCCCACATTCTCCCATTATCAACCCCCTCCACTCCGGGCCTTTCCCCCATCTGGAACTAAATATCTGACTCTTGCCAACCAGACCCACCCCTAACATCTGTGGGGCCCAGGCAAGAGTGCAACAGGACACCCCCTGCCCCCCCCCAGGTAACTTAGGCCTAAATATTTAAAAGTTTCAACATATCTCTAAATAGGGATACCTCAGGGTGCCTGGGTGGCTCAGTGGGTTAAAGCCTCTCCCTTCAGCTCAGGTCATGATCTCAAGGTCCTGGGATTGAGCCCCGCATCGGGCTCTCTGCTCAGCAGGGAGCCTGCTTCCTCCTCTCTCTCAGCCTGCCTTTCTGCCTACTTGTGATCTCTGTCTGTCAAATAAATAAAGAAAATCTTAAAAAAAAAAATAGGGATACCTCATGCCTGCATCAGATATATTCACCAAGATTTATGTGTAAGAATTAAAGTAGCATGTACTGGAAACAATGCAAATGTCCAACAATGGGGCATTTTGGTTGATTACAGTATCCACCCATATAATAGAATAACAATGGGCCATTAAAAATATATATTTATTACAATAAAATTGTAATAGTTGCTATCTCTGGGCAGTGAGTTTATTAAGAATGATGCTTATTTTCTTGTACGTATTCTTAGCATTTTCAAAAATGTTATAACAAAGGAAAAATAAAATACATTTTTAATAAAAATATTCATATGGTTTAATAATCCCATTTTCAGGAAACTTTTTAAAGGAAAATCAAACGTGGTTAAGGATTGCAAGGGAATTCATCACAGCGATATTTAGAAAAATAAAAATTGCAAATAACTAAAATTCCAAGAACAAAGTAATAGTTAAACAGTTATGGAAAAAATACAATAAAATATTATAAAGCCCCAAAGAAAACAAAATGCCCAAAGCAAAATGTTACAGAAATAAGCAAAAGTGAACTTAAATTATTTTAGCAACCTAACTTGTTTCAGTATTTGAATAAAACCAAACCATCATCATGAGGGGAAAAGTTCCTTTTGATTGTGCACGGCTTTCAGATATCTTGAAAGGAGAAACAATTTGGTATGATCATTGAAGCTTGCAAACTTCCTCATATTTGTTATTTTTTATTATTCTTTCCATGTGGCAAGGACTACAAGGGTGCTCAGGAAAGTAAAGGCAACCTGAAAGCCAGAACTAAGGAGAAAATATGCAAAGGAGAAAGAAGACATTCACTGAGTCGAGTAGAGAAAAAAACCAGGATTCTTGGTTTAAGCTCTACCAAAGAAAGAACATACATGACCATAGCCAGGGATGGGGAAAGGCTGCAAGATTTAGTAAGGAAAGGAAACTTGTGGTTTCTCCCGCTCCAGAAGATAGCCAACACACCTCTAACCCTATGCCGGTACTACTTAAGCCTAACCTGGGATCTTCTACTCATCTAGAAAATCTGCCATTCGTTGAGCAAATATTTTTGGGTGAGGTGACAGACATAAACAGGACAGGAAAGGAGGGAATCTGTTTTAAGTGTGTTGAGCAACTGTTCCCCTCCTTCCATAGAGAAACTGCTCCTTCTCTCCCTACCTCAGGACAGGTTCTATCATTTCCCCTGACCTACATCCTTTCCCACAGTGACTGGCTGAATGATGGCCAATTACCCAAGCTTAGCCAATCAATGTATCTCACTCCATTGGCTATTGCAATTAGTCAAAGTGTGGCCCCAAACAGGCCAATCTGACTTCTTCCCTGGCTTTTTCCAAAACTCGTCTGGGAAAAACAATCTTCTTCCCTCCATTTAGAGAGCTGTGAAGGTGTGAGCCTGGAAGCTACAAAGAGCCAGTGGAGAAGCAGAGTAGAAAATGGGGCAGGAAGCAGATACACAGACACACAAGTTGGAGAAAGAGACTTGGTGCCATTCAAATCCCTGTTTCAGATCTCCCTAGTTAACCACTTGCTCTGTTCCTCTGGCTGTTTGGTTACAGGAGCCATTACTTTCCTGTTCTTCTGAAGC
This sequence comes from Mellivora capensis, assembly GCA_004024625.1. NCBI lineage: Eukaryota > Metazoa > Chordata > Mammalia > Carnivora > Mustelidae > Mellivora > Mellivora capensis. Next base: position 222,854 of record PISX010000751.1, on the reverse strand, counting down.
TAGATCCAGCTGTGTTTCTGCCACGTGAAACCAGAGTCCTCCCGCATGCAGGCACCTAGCCTTGCAAAGCTGTGTGTTAAGTGGTAGGGATACAGAGATGGATAAGCGATAAGTGGATAAGAGATCCTCCTAGTGCTAGTGAAGCAAGTAGGTACAAGGGGAAGTGATTTGGCAAGACAATGAGGGAACTTAATGTGCGCCCCTTGGAGTGTTGGGGGGGAGACCTTATTGCATTTCCTTTTCACTTTTAGCACCACTCTCCTGTCACTCAGCGTTAATTCAATGAGTGTTTACTGAACACCGACTATGTATTCTCCTCTCCAGTCTGCGGACATGGAAACTGAATTGATGTTTGCTCGTTCTTCTTTCCTGTTTAATTTCACCCAGCCTACAGGGAACGGTAAAAGAGAGGATCCCACTTATGCCCATAACTGTGAAAATGCAACATCTATTTAATGGAAAGTTTGCAAATAACCACAAGATGGGGCTGTTAGGCAATGAAAGTAAAATTGGGGGGGGGGCAGGAGGAGAGGAAGCAATAGTCTCCAACACCCAGAACAGAGTATTTAAATTTTTCCTCACTAAAAAAGAAGAAATAAAATATATTGTGAATGTATATGCTTCTAAACTTCCTATAAAATCAAGGTGCTGCTTGTAACAAATTAAGGGAGTACTCCTTAAAAAAAAGACAACCTACCGATTTCTTTGTGGGGAGAAAATATACGATTATGACATCAGATATTTTCCTTTTAGAGGTTCTGCCTACAGCGAGGTTGCTTGCTGGTCTTTCCCCTGGTCCTTTCCTTTCATCTTCATTCCTTTGTTTCTTTCAGTGAAAAGCCATAATATAAAACGGAATCGTATTGATTGATTTTGTTGTTGTTGTTGTTACAGACTTGTCTAGGGCCTTGTATTCAATTTTGAAAACAAATGAGTGGCATTTGACATTTTCCATCAACATGCTCTTGTTTGTGCTTTCTTCCACTTCCATCTAAATGAAATCACTTTGACCTCCCTGCTTCTGTTCCCTTCAGGTTTATAGTTTGAAGATCTAGACAGCTCTTGGTTAATAATGATAGTGTCAGGTCGCCACTCTCTCAGAAAATCCAAAAGAGCGAAAAGAGGGAGAGCCCCAATATGCCTTTCCCTTTCAGAGAGGACACACCGATCAGTGGGGCCAGGTGGCCACACGGGGGGACGAGCTGGAGGTGCCAGTCCATCTCGGACCTGGGAGATGCATTAACTGGGAGTCCCCGGACAGAAGCCTGGGAACTGGGGCGCCTGGGTGGCTCAATGCTTTAAAGCCTCTGCCTTCAGCTCAGGTCATGATCCCATTGTCCTGGGATCGAGCCCCAGAGCCCCACATCGGGCTCTCTGCTCGGCAGGGAGCCTGCTTCCCCCTCTCTCTCTGCCTGCCTCTCTGCCTACTTGTGATCTCTGTCTGTCAAATAAATAAATAAAATCTTTAAAAAAAAGAAGCCTGGGAACCGCAAAGACCAGGCCTCCGGCCCTCCTCTCTAGCACTACGCAGTCTGTGTTGCACGAACTCAGAACTGGGTACCTCCGTTGAGAAATGGAAAACCTAAAAATAGGCCCGCAGAAGGTACTTTGACCTCGGCTTGAAAGTCAGCCCAGTGCTATGACAAGAAAGACATTTTCCATGAAGATTATGTTCTTAAAAGCCATATTTCCTCTGCACCCAGCCTCTCAGTAAAACCACACTCAGAAAATGTGCATCTTGGCTATCCTTCCACTGTAAAATCGGGATATTTGGCTCTGGTTATTCTGGACATTAGATGTCTATGTAAGGGGTTTCTTTCCAAAATTCTTCATACAAAATGTTGGAGGTTATAAACTGGATTAATAGTGACATTTAAGCAAATCTGCTATTGCTGTATGTATCCAATACTTAATGATTTTTGGAAAGAATTCAAGGACAAGGCAGGAAAAATGTTGCAGTCAAGTAACACAGAATGTACACGTTTTAGAATAAACCACAATAAACTACTAACTTGTCTTGAAGAAAGCTATCCAGGGCACCAAGAGAATATATGTTTTTTAAGCTGTGGTAATTAAATCCAAAATTAAAGGGTACTGTCTTACAATGCCTTGTGTGTGTTGAAATTAATAATATCTGAAAATTTCAGTATCAAAGAACTTCAGGGGACGTTCATATGTATTCCATATATATTTCAAGGATAACTTTAACCCTGATTAAAAAAAAAAGCTATTAAACAGGGGGAAAAAACCACTTTTATATACTTGTGTTACTTTCTAAGGAACAGCTGCCGCCAATTAAACAACACATACTTTTTAAAGACTCCTGGGGGGTTCAATGCTCCTTCAGTGGACTGAAAAATCTTGGAAAATGGACTTCATTAGCTATTACAAAATTATTGAAAGGATATTTGAAATGGCATTTAATACCTGCAAAGACAGAAACAATCAGTGGTTTAAAGTTTCACTGTAAAGATTGGTAAATAACACTGATTACAGGTCTTATTCAAACAGAAAATAATGAATATGTGATGAAAGGAGAATAATGATCCAAATTGCTCTTAATCTTGGAATTGTGCCTATTGATTGGCCTAGAAATAATGGTGCTAAGAGTATAGTAAGAAAGCCAAATGCTTGAGAAAGTCATTAACTTGGGAAGAACAGGGTACCTACCCATTTCATTGTATTCGTACAGTATTTTATTGAATAAGCTCTCCAAACAACTGTGTAGTCGGGGAAAATTTTAGTGTTAACCCAAGTTAAATAGCACTCTTCTCCACCCCTCTGTAACTTACAAAACTATTTAGATTCTCTTTATAATTCATTAAACATTTGCTGAACACCTACTGCATACCTGGCACACAACAGGATCTGCAAGCAATGTAGTGCTCCGAGAGATCATTGCTAATCTCCCATGGGCTTGTTTCTAATGAGCTGAAGAAGCAATGACCTCACACCAGTGAATTTACACTTTTGAATGGCATTCCTGAAACACTCCAGCAAATTTCACGAGCAAACATATTTCTAAGCAAGGAATCATGTTACAGAGACACACTGTTTTTTTAATTATATTTTTTTATTATAATTTTTTTAAATTATAATATCTCATTTTTAGGAAAAGCCTCAAAGAATTTTGAATTTGAAATGTCCTTATTTCCCATTAACTTTTTTTTGAGGACCCGTGTATCCAATTAAACTTAAATTTACATTCTTTTTAGTCCATTTTTGAGACCTTAAATGTATTCTTAGATCCTAATCTTGACAATTGACTTTGATTTAAAAAGTAACACATACACACCTGATTAATGAAAACAGAAGTATATAAGAAAGTCCCGCTCTTAGCAAACGTGTTGCCCAAGACGTGCCAGTCAGTGTGAAGGCTTGCCAGGCGGGGGCGGCAGAGAGCACTTTGCGACGACTCTGGTAAGCTGAGGACCTCAAGACCCGGTGGTTGCCAGGGAACACTGAGGACACCCGGGCACTGGGCAAGATCAATCTGTTGCGAGGAAGTTAGCTGAATAGAGAGGCTGGTAACAGGAAGCATGAGCCAGGAGAAACAAGGAAAGGGAACAAGAAAGGGCTGAATGCAAAGAGGAAAGAGCTTGGGCTTTGAAGTCACAAAAACCTGACTTCTGACACTTTACCAACTGTGTCTCCTCAGGCAAAGGACTCAATCTCTCAGGCTTGGTGATTTTCATGTGTAAAATGAGCATAATAATATTGTATTATCACCTTGCAGAATTGTTACAAGGTTGTAAGATGACGCATGTAAAGTGCTTGGCACACTGCCCAACCGTATACAGAAAGGGCTTAACAAATGTTGTGAGCTGTTATAATTTACTGCTGCTGCTGCCAGAGAGGCTGGCACTGTGGAACTGAGTGCTAGCCTCGGAGAGGGAATTGAATGGGTGCCTCAGAGAAGTCCAAATCTGGGGGATGAAGGAAGCAAGGCAAAGGGAGCCGGGAGGGTGAGGACTCTCCCAACCACTCTTTGAGTTGAGCTGATGACTTTTTTGTCACAAAAAAACTTGTACACTTTGATCTTCCCCCTAGGACTGTCCACCTATCTCCACCCTGTCTTAAAGATACCTTTAAATCTGGTCATTTGCAGCCGCTGCCCTGGAAACAAAACCTAGCGTCATGTCTGATCAGGACCCAGTTATCTTAAAAAGTGCATTTAACACTTAAAATGCACTTAACAAGTGCATTTATTAAATAAGAATGGAAATGGCGGTGCCTGGGTGGCTCAGTTGGTTAAGCAACCGACTCTTGGTTTCAGCTCAGGTCATGATCTCAGGGTCGGGAGATCGGCACTAAGTGCAGAGTCTGCTTGTCCCTCTTCTTCTGCTCCTCCTCCTGCTCTCTCTCAAATGAATAAGTAAAATCTTTAAAAAAGAGAAAAAGGAATGGAAATGAGAAAGGGTCCCTCAGGTACATACGGTAGGGCATCCGCTGGAGATTGCTTTTTAGCTTGTTTGCCAAAACAACTGATTCTTGGAAATTGCTTTTTTTTTTTCTTTTTCTTTTTTTTTCTGTGAATGGCCCACTTGTTTCCAAAACTGTGAAGCAAGCACCTCTCTCTCTCGTTCTTGGAGAAGTTGGTTAGGTTTCCAGACATCTGAGTACAGATGCTACAGTCTACAACATGTGAAATGTTGTACTTCATAATGGGAGTTGTGGACACTTCTAACTGGATTGTGCTCTGAAAGAATTCAATGGATCTTTTTAAGGCCATCGAGTTTTGTAAACGGGATTCTCCCCCCGCTTACTATACTTACTGAAGAGTCCAGACTTTGGGAAATGTACTTTGGGGTATTTTGCTGACTGCCTTGGCTGGGGGTGAAGCTGAGAACATTGCCTGTCCTTAATTACCATGAGGTAGAAGATAGAAAGGCATCAGAATAGAAGAGGAAAGGGCTTAGCTCCAAAGGGATTGATGGGTTAGGCGTGGGACTGAGGCTTGTAGAAGTCTGGACATTTTGGAGGTGGGGCTTGGACTGGTCCTGGCCATGCAGTGGCCTCCAGGGGCTAGGCTGGGACTCTGAGGTTTGTTTCAGGCCAGCTGTGAACCCCAAGTTGTACCCATGGGTCCTGGCAGTGTCAAGCACTCAACTTGAGATTCCCTTGGCACTTGGGAGAGTTTTTATTAGATGCTATGGATTTTCCCCGTTTTTACTGACTAGCACAGCCTTATAAATTTACCTAAATGTTTTGGAGCACCTTGGGTGGCTCAGGAGGTTAAGTGTCTGACTCTTGATTTTGATTCAGGTCATGATCTCAGGGTCATGAAATTGAGCTCCATGATGGTAGACCCCATGTTCAGTGGGGAGTCTGCTTGAGATTCTCTCTCACCCTCTGACTCTCCCCCACCTTGCACATGTGTGTGTACACATGCGTGCACACACACTCTCTCCCTCTCTTTCAAATAAATAAAAGTAAAAAATAAATTACCCAAATGTTTAAACTACAAACTTCCCTATTCCTCCCCACTCTTACATAAAACCCATCAGCAAGTACTGTCAGTCCTGGCTCCAGATAGACCAAATGCCAAGCCCATGCTTCTTCCCTGACCTGGTTCCTACCCCAGTCCAGCTTCCACGTTTTCCACCTGGGTTACAGCACAGCCCCACTCTCCCTGCTTCTTCTCCTGACTCTTCTGCTCCATTCTTTCCAGAACAACCTGGGGATTTGTCTTAAAACACAAGTGAAGTCAAGCCATTCTCTTCCTAAAACCTTTCCCATTTCTCAGTGTTCTTGGGATATAGACCCATGTATTTGGCATACTCTGCAAGGCCAAGTGTAAACTTGATGTGCTTTGCAGACTTGAGTGCAAGCCAGGGCCTCTGGGAAGAGACGCCAGGAAAACCTAATTATAGGACAGTGCCCAAGTGATCGTCCAAAGTGTGGACTCCTGGGTAAATGACAAGAAACCATGATACATTGCTTGGGATTCCTCCTGGAAGGTAACCCAATAGAACTACGGACTTCCTATCACTGTGAGGGAGGAGGAGTATGAAAAGACAGTAAAGGAAATGTAACTAATCAGGTAGGAACAGGTTGGTAAGGTCTGGAGATGTATTGGTGACACAGCCAACCCAGGGAAGGAAACAGCTTCCCCGTAAATCAAAGCAACCCTCTTTATCTTTGTCACAAAGGCAAGGACCCCAAATTGTGTAACTACATAAAATAATTACTTCTGTTTATCATGTACCTGCTAGGGGGCTGGCTTTATGCCAGGCACTTAACATATTTGATTACAATCACCTTATAAGATAATTATTATTATCTTTATATTTGGTATATGGAAACGGAAGCTCCAAAGGTTACTAAAAGTCAAATGATTAATAAGGCATAAACTTTTAAAAATTACCAAATTAGGAGCACCTGGGTGGCTGAGTCATTAAGCGTCTGCCTTCGACTCAGGTCGTGATCCCAGGGTCCTGGGATAGAGCACCGCATCAGGTTCCCTGCTTGGCAGGAAGCCTGCTTCTCCCTCTCCCACTCCCTCTGCTTGTGTTCCCTCTCTCCCTGTCTGTCTCTCTTTCAAATAAATAAATAAAATCTTTAAAAAAAAAAACAACCCACCAAGTTACCTTTCTTCATGAAGGAAAGGGACTGATCAAATGTTTAATTTTTCACCAACTGATACATCATATAAAACTGGGTGTTTGTTCATTATCTGTCTCCCCACCATTAGAGTGAGAGAGCCCATGGGGGCGGGAGTAGGGTTCACTGCTGTCTCCCTAGTAGGAATGGTACCTGGTCAGAGCAATTGGAAAATAGGGACTTGTCTATAGATTAAAAAAATGAATAAAGAAATGAATTATGACAGGTGCTTTAATCACCCAAGGCTTTTGAGTCAGAGCTGTGCAATCATAGGAAAAATTAGTGTAAATATCCATGTGTTCATAGATTTGGTGTTGGGTATGTTTTTCTTATTCTTTCCACTAAAGAACTGCTATTAAAATACAACTACGCCTTGTTCAACCAGAGGTTTCCATTAGCAACAAGAATTAATTAAATTATGAGTCATCGGCAGATGACATACTAAGGCAGATTATGCCCCACGATTATTGGGGTTTTGTTTTTGTTTTCTAATTATGAAAGTAATACAGTAAAGAGCACAAGCTAGATTTATGAATTTTAAAAAACAGGTATGTCTTGTTATGAAAAGATTTCCAAGATACATTTTTAGTGAAAACAAAAACGAGATGTAGAGCAGTGTTCATGACATGCTTTTATCCCGAGGATTATAATAATAGTTACTGAGGGCTTCCTATGTGCCAGGCACTATCTCATACCCGGTACATGAATTACAGCACTCGATTCTTTTAACAGTCAAATCTTGTTAGCATTATATCTCTATTTTACATAGTACTACTCTCCTACATTAACAGATTTTAATTTTTATTTTGAAACAATCTCACATGAGAGAAGGGTTGCAACATAGAAAACACACACATACACGCATATTTTATATCTATATTTACTTCTGGATCTCCCTACGTTGAAAACCATAAGACCGTAGGAACATCGATCATTTAATTCTTATATCACAGAGTTTTGTTTTTCTCTCCTTTTTCAAAGTTTATTTATGTATTTATTTATAGTCATCTCTATGCCCAATACGGGGCTCCAACTCAGGACCTTGAGATTAAGAGTCACGTGCTCTTCTGACTGAGTCAGCCAGGCACCCCTATTTTTCTCTTTTTGTGTGTAATTCTCTTCTCCCATAATAAGAAGCCTGACTCCAACTGTCCTCAATATATTTCTCATTGAATCCATCCCCCTGTGTATGACCAATCTCTTGTTGCCCCCACCCCTGGCAGGGGTGTCTTTCTCATCCCATCAAGTCTCCAAGGCCAGGTCAGCCACTCCCACACCCCCTCCTATCCCGTCATGGAACAACTTCTTCCCCCCACTCAGGCTCTGGCACCCATGGCAGCGCAGGGCACAGGCAACGTCCTTCCTCTGTGCCCCATTCTCCCCACTCTACCTCCGCAGCTCATTCCAGCATGGCAGGGACAGCTCCTTGGCCCATGTAAGGAACAGCCATCAGAGAGAGGGTCTAATGTTTTGCAATTGGGTCAAGCCTCACATGTTAGTTAGCCTCTTTGGTCATCAATTCTTGGAAACACTGGCAGCAGGGATGGCCATTCAGCCACTCATTTGCATGAAGATGAAACATGAAAGGTGAAAGATTAAAAAAAAAAAAAAAAGGAAAAGAAAAAGAAAAATAATTGCGCCAGGGAGGAAAATATTTCATGAGCTGCATCTCAAGCAGCAAAGTCACCACTGATGTCACAACAGTGTTACCAGCTAATAACGGGCTGCTTCTTAACTGTTGGAAAATGCAAACAGCACAACATTAAAATGGTTCTATTTTTTCCATCCTTACAATAGCAACACAGCAACAGAGTGCTGATCTCTGAAAGACAAAGGCTGTGAAAATAAACATGCACTGGAGCCAGGGGGCACTCAGGTTGTGAGTTTTCTTTTGAGATATTAGGTAATCGATCCAGACTGTTCCACCCACCACTGGGACCATCTCTTCAGGGATCAGCTTGAAATCGCCCACCATCTCAAATTGCTCACGGAAGCTCTCGTCTGGCCCGCCAGACGGCCAGGTTTTCTCTTCTCCTCACTTGCCTTGACAGCCTTGCTCCCGAGCCATTTCTGAAAACAAAAGGCCAGACTCAAAATAAAGAGAAGACTCCAGGGCCAGACCTGCGTTTTCCTCTAACTGCATTAATGGGCAGCTGCTTGGCCCCGGGTTTCTCTGTCACGACTAAAGCTGGAGTGAGGCCTGCTCTTCTGACTCCTTGCGGGACCGCCTGTGGGTCCCAAGCTGAAAGTCTACCTTCAGTAGTTCTCGCTTTCTGTTTCGTTATGACTGCACCCGGCGCCTTGACTTCACTTTCATCGGTGTATTTTCCAGCAACTTCTTTTGACCTCATCGCCCTCTCTTTTATTGTTATTATTATGAATTTTTATTCCCCGTGCCCTACACTGGTGGCTTCCTCTCTAAAGACACTGAAAAATGAGGGGAGTTTTGTGTCTGTGGAAGACGGCCTTGAGAGCCAACCTCAGTGAGTCCACAGAAGGTAACGGCGTTCCTTGCTTGATGCAAAGTCTCTCCAGGCAACAAGTAAAACCACCCCTTCCGAAACCTGCCCTGATTTTGCTCACAGCTGAAGAACAAAACCTCCTGTTACAAGGATGCATGTGTCAGGTACTTGCCACTGGCATCTCATTTTCTTAAATCCTGGACTGTGGCTTGTGATCTAGTTCCCCATTCGGGGTTCCAGAAGTTCAGGGGTCCCTACCTCAGGACCAGAGAAATCCTGAACATACAAAGGTTTTGTGAATATGATCAGGAATAGGATGTTCTGAGAAGAGGGACAAAACTCTGAACCCAATTAGACTGGGAAATCAACCAACGGGACGAAGATAGGTGTGAGGCTCATAGCTAGGAAAAACATCCGAACTAGGTCCGAGATCTAGGAGTGCCGCCTGTGGGTCGGCTCCATAGCTCAGGGTCAGAGCACTGGGCTTGTAGGATATGCTGCATGTTTCTAGTCTACACTTTACTCTTTGCCAACCTTCCCTGTGCCATCGGCAGGAGGCTGGCTTATTGGACTATAACAACAGTCTCCTTGTCCTACAGCTTCCTGTTGGCCTCACCTCGTGGGGAGAACTGGAGACCTGGGAGAGGTAGACATCAGGTAATCTGTTCACCGGCTCCCTCTCCGTGGGGTCATTACAGGCTGTCTGAATATCACAGCCCTGACAGGTACTCCCCACCTCTCTCTGGCTCAATTACCATTGTCATTTTTTTCCCCATCAGGTCTTTGACTAGCCCAGGGGGTTCCTGGACGACCCCTCCTGATTTCCCTATAAACTGCCAACACATCTGTTAATAATTTGTTTTATTAAACCCTCTTCAATTACCAATTCAAGGGATGTCTGCGTGGCTCCATCAGTTAAGCATCTGCCTTCGACTCAGTTTATGATCCCAAGGTCCTGGGACAGAGCCCTGTGTTGGGCTCCCTGCTCAGTGGGGAACCCGCTTTTCCCTCTCTCATTCCACCTGCTCATGTGATCTCTCTTGCTCTCTTTCTCTCTCTCTGTCAAATAAAGAAAAAAATAAAATCTTTTTAAAAAATTACCCAATTTGAGTGGACTTCCTGCTTCCTGCTGCTAATTTGACACTTACACAAGATCTCTGCATAAGCAAGGCAGAAACAGGTGCATTTGAGAAATTACAATGGATCAGAAACCCAGTTACCTGGAAACTGAGGCCCCCGTGTAGGAATTTAAGTCACTCTTGACCCAGAGAGACAACGGAGAAACTTCTTTACCGGAATTAGTGATGCAGAGAAGCAAATAAATTTACTGACATCTGGAGATACCAAGTTCAGATTAGTGACAGTGAGATGTGCTGTGCCTTTATTACAGTCCAGACACTGTGCCAAACTCTCAATACATTGCCACCTTTTAGATGATTCTACAGAAGGGGAAACTGGACGCGGGGGGTCACTGCTGTTTTGTCTGCCCAACATCCTTCCCTTGATATCCTCTAACATCAAAACTGTTCTTTCCTGCAAGGACCTCATTTTACATGTTTTCCGTAGAGCTAACTCTGGCTTTGCCAGTCAGAATAATCCGCCTCCCAGGGACAATATATGGTTCAGTGATAGGCATGTTATTCAAACAGGCCAATAGGTCTTCCTTGAGATTTGATACATGGACTTAGGGAAAGAATTAACAGGATGATTATGTAAGCTGCTACTGCTTAGGACCATCTTTCCATCTGCTTGGAAAAGCTCTCTCTGATAAGAAATCATACAATATTGTGCAAAGAGAATCAGAGGCAAAAGATAGCTGGAGAAAGAGCAAAAGTGAGCACGAGATAGAAGACCTCATTTGCTTCTGCATCCACTGTCTTCAAGGGGGTTTTATCCCTAGATTTTTCTTATGGGTCAACCAACGCTTTTTTTAATCTTAATCTTAGTTATTGTAATCTTTTTTTACTTCATCTAAGTTGAGTTTTCACTACATGTCATTAAAATATCCTATAAACGTAATATTTATGTAATGATATCCTATAAATAAAATTTCTAAGTAAGAAATTTTTTAGCTGGACAGTGATGAACACAAGAATGTGAGGAAACTATCCAAAGTTGAGGAAAGATACTCAGAAGAAGCAGGTGAGACAATTTTCAGAGCTCACATATATCCAGGAATAGCTGTTGATCCCACAAGGCAGAATGAAAAATATCTTGTAATACATGGGACACCAGGTAGTGTACTCAGGAATAAATTACATGATTTGTAAGGGGAAAGCATCAGTTTAAGTCTTGCAAACCTTAAAAGTATCAAACTATTTCCAAGTAAATTAACTATATCCTAGAGCTAAACTCAATAGTATACATAGAAATACAAAAACATACAGCATTTAAAAATAAAAAGTTCACAGTTACTAGCATCCAATCAAAAATTAGTAAGCATGCAAAAAGGAAAAAAATATAACCCATAATGATAAAGAAAAATCAATTAAAACCGGCCCAGAATATCCCATCAAAACAACAACACCTTTTTTCACAGAACTAGAAAAAACAATCTTAAAATTTGTATAGAATCACGAAAGACCCTGAATAGCCAAAAAGATCGTGAAAAAGAAAAACAAAACTGGAAGTATCACAAATCCAGACTTCAAGCTATATTATAAAACTGTAAAAATCAAAACAGTATGGTACTGGCATAAAAACAGACATATAGATCAACAGAACAGAATAGAGAGCCCAGAAATAAACTCGCAATTATATGGTCAATTAATCCTTGATAAAGGAGGCAAGAATAGGCAATGGGAAACAGACAGTCTTTTCAACAAATGCTGTTGGGATAGCTACATGCAAAAGAATGAAACTGGACCACTTTCTTACACCATAAACAAAAATCAACTCAAAATAAGGACCTAAACGTGAGACCTGAAACCATAAAGATCCTAAAAGAGAGCACAGGGAGTAATTTCTCTGACATTGGTCATAACAACATCTTTGTAGATATGTCCCCTGAGCCAAGGAGGGAAAAGCAAAAATAAACTATTGGGACTACATCAAAATTTTAAAATTCTGTACAGCAAAGGAAACAACCAACAAAACTAAAAGACAACCCAATGAATGGGAGAAGATATTTGCAAATGACATAGCTGATAAGGGGTTAGTATCCAAAATATGTAAGGAACTTAGACAACTCAACACACACACACACACACACACACACACACACACCAAAACAAAACAAAATAAAAAAACAAACAACAAACCCAAACAATCTGATTAGAAACAGGCAGAAGACATGAACAGACATTTCTCCAATGAAGACATAGAGATGCCTAACAGACACATGAAAAGATGCTCAACATCACTCATCATCAGGGACCACAATGAGTTATCACCTCATACCTGTCAGAATGGTTAAAATAAAAAACACAAGAAACAACAAGTATTGTCAAGGATGTGGAGACAAAGGAACCCTAGTGCACTATTGGAGGGAATGCAAACTGGTGCAGCCACTCTGGAAAACAGTATGGAGGTTCATCAAAAAGTTAAACATAGAATTACCCTAAGATCCAGTAATCACCAATGGGCATTTATCCTTAAAATACAAAAACACTGGGGCACCTGGGTGGCTCAGTGGGTTAAAGCCTCTGCCTTCGGCTCAGGTCATGATCTCAAGGTCCTGGGATCGAGCCCCGCACTGGGCTCTCTACTCAGCGGGGAGCCTCCTCCTCCCTCTCTCTCTGCCTGCCTCTCTGCCTGCTTGTGATCTCTGTCTGTCAAATAAATAAATAAAATCCTTTAAAAAAATACAAAAACACTAATTGAAAGGGATATATACACCCCTATGGCTTTATCAGCACTCTGTACAACAACCAAACTATGGAAGTGACCCTAGTGTCCATCAACAGATGAATGGATAAAGAAGATGTGATATACACACGCACACACAATGTAATATTATTCAGCCATAAAAAGAACTAAATCTTGCCATTTGCAGCAACATGGATGGAGCTAGAGAGTACATATTTTTTAAGATTTTATTTTTAAGGGGTGCCTGGGTGGCTCAGTGGGTTAAGCCTCTGCCTTCGGCTCAGGTCATAATCTCGGGGTCCTGGGATCAAGCCCCACATTGGGCTCTCTGCTCAGTGGGGAGCCTGCTTCCCCCTCTTTCTCTGCCTGCCTTTCTGCCTACTTGTGATCTCTTCAAATAAATAAATAAAAATTAAAAAAAATATATTTTGTTTTTAAGTACTCTCTACAACCAATATGAGACTTGAACTCACAACCCCAAGATCAAGAGTGGCATGCTCTACTAACTGAGCCAGCCAGGTGCCCTGGAGTTAGAAAGTATAATGTTAAGTGAGTAAGTCAGTCAGAGAAGGACAAATATATGATTTCACTCTCATGTGAGATTTAATAAACATAACAAATGACCAAAGGGGGAAAAAAAGAAAGAAAGAGAGAGACCAAGAAAAATAGATTCCTTTTTTTTTTTTTTTTTTGGAAAAACAGATTCTTAACTATAAGAGAACAAACTAATAGTTCCCAGAGGGGGGTCTGGGTGAAATAGGTGATAGGGATTAAGGAGGACACTTGTGATGAGCACTGGGTGATGTATGGAATTGTTGAATCACTGTAATGTACACCTGTAACTAATACAGCACTGTATGTTAACTACACTGTAATTAAAACAAAACAAAACAATATAAGATAAAATAAAAACTGACCTGGAATGACACGTATATTAGAAATAAATAGTCAAGGGCATTATAATTATAATCCTCATGTATAAGAAAGTAGAGAAAACCATAAGTGTATTAGGGAAAGAAATGCAAGGTGGTATTAAAAAGACCCAAATCGAGAGTTGTCTGGGTGGCTCCTTTGGTTAGGTTTCTGAAGCTTGATTTCATCTCAGGTCATGGGACTGAGCCAGCATCCGCTTCTGTGCTCAGCAGGAAGGCTGCTTGGGATTCTCCCTGACTCTCTGCTCCTCCCCTCCTCTCTCTCTCTCTTTCTCTCAAATAAAGAAACAAAATCTTACAGAAAAGAAAAGACCCAAATCAAACTTCTAGAGTTGAAACATACAATGCCTGAGATAAAAAGTATACTGGATAGGATTAAAAGCAGATTAGGCACTATAGAATAAAGCATTAGTGAATTCAAAAACAATAGAAACATTCAAAATGAAACATAGAAAAGTGACTGGAAAAAGAATCAACAGAGCATCAATGAACTGTGGGACAACCTCAAGTGATCTACTACCCATGTAATTGTAGTCCCCAAAGGAAAAGAGAGAGAATGCGAGACCAAAAAAATGTTTGAAAAAATATGATGGAAATTATTCCAAATTTTTGGAAAAATATATCATATAATTATATCCAAAATAAAATATCCAGATCAAAGAAACTTAATAAACCCTAATTTAAAAAACAACAACACACATGAAGAAACCATACCAATAGCACTTCATAGTCAATGACAGCATCCCTGACAATTCATACCTGGCCTTCAAATGAGAGCAACCATCGTGTTTCAAAGATGCAGCTATTCCCTCTTCTCAATGGCTTAATGCAGGGGACTTCTAGTGGAACAAAAGTGTGGGAATGGTATGTAAGTTGCATGTGATAAATCCAGTCCAACATTCTTATCTCTCTAAGCCTGTGCATTTCCTCCTCTACATCATGCCAAAGAAGCTTTGACATGTCATCTCATTAAATGTAGGTCACCACTAAGTCCAAGTTCTAATTGATCAACCAAGAAAGATGTTAGGGGGCTCCTGGGTGGCTCAGTGGGTTAAAGCCTCTGCCTTCGGCTCAGGTCATGATCCCAGGGTCTTGGGATGGAGCCCCGCATGGGGTTCTCTGCTCAGCGGGGAGCCTGCTTCCCCCTCTCTCTCTGGCTGCTTCTCTGCCTAGTTGTGGTCTCTGTCTGTCAAATAAATAAATAAAATCTTTAAAAAAAAATATGTTAGAACCACCTCTATCTTCATGAACTGACATATTAAATCCAGAATCCCTAAGAGGTGCACTTATGTCAACAAGTTCAATCCAATCTACTGTTATATCTTCTTTGGATAAATGCCCTTGGAATACACAGATATTCCCCAGGTTTCTACTGATGTATATTTTAGCAAGATCTTGAAATTCTTTTAGGCTATGAATTAGTTCCTTCTGGATCATAGGGTATACCCATCTCCTTGAAACATGCTGAGATCTGACTTAATCCATAGGTCCATGGGAGCGTGGTTGTGGTAAGTCTTGTGGAAAATGAAGAGATGCCCCAGGTGAGGTTATCACAGGGTTTTCCCCACTAAAGCAGTAAAAAATGGACTAATAGACATGGAATTACATGGTCTTACCACAGACCCATTTTTCAGAAATGGCTGGGATAGTTGAGGGCTGGAATGGCTCTCCAGGTACCCCTGAAGAGGCTTTCTTTTTAGCAATTCCCTACTAAACTTCTCATTGATATGAGCCCTGATCAGTATGGCCTCCAATAAAGCCAACCTAGGATTTGGAAAAGTGTCTTAAGCCCCTACATGTAATATCTGAGCTTACCCAAAATGTTGGTTTTCAGGCTGCTGCTTCTTCACTAAATTCTAGAAAGTTCTAGAAGGATTTAATAGCCATGAAAAACCTCAAAAACACAACTCAAGCATCAAAATGACTATCAAAGGTTTTGAATTAATTGGAAGAATTATTTTTTTTTAGGATATAGTACTCATTAAAAGTCATTTTTAAGAGCTCAAATTAGGCAACAATATGCAACAACAGGACTAACTCTGACTTCAGATTGGAAACCTTCCACTTATTTGATAGGAGGTAAACAAGCTCTAGGGCAACATGTGAGAAAATCAATTAATCATAAAATCATTTAGCAAGAAAAGAAAACTTCAGAGAAAAATAGAACCTAGCTTTAAAAAAAAAAGAGAAAGTATGTTTAGGGACTTGTCATATCTCCTAACCAGAGCCAAGGTAAATAAAGGCATAGCCAAAGTTATAGTAAAATCATGAAAAAAAGCTCTTCTGTCCAAAGAAGAGAGAATTTACTGTCTCTACAATCATGTGGGGTGCAATGGAAATGGTATAGTGTGGCCAAGCATCTTCGGCTCTCCTAAGGGTCACAGGATGCACCTTGGATCTTTATGGCAAAAAATGAAAATAAAAATAAGGGAAATAATTAAAATGCCCAAGAAAACCATTGAATTTTTTCCCCCAAATTATTAATGCCTGGTACATTAAGTAGAAAAAAATCCAGGTTACAAACCATGTAACCATGATTTTCCATTTTGTAACTGCATGTGTGGAAGTGTGTGTGCATATGAAAAAAAATATGGAAGGACTTAGAAAAATTTTTCTAGAGTCTTTTTGTACTTTCTTATTTTTCTCTAATTTTAAAAAAGTTCTTTCTTAAGAAAGATACTAAGAGGAGCCAACTACCTCAAAGAGTATTGTGAGCTCATGATTTAATAAGGTGATTGAAAATAAGGCACCCAGTGGGGCCTGGGTGGCTCAGTCAGGTTAAGTGTCTGCCTTTGGCCCAGGGCATGATCCCAGAGTCCAGGGATCAGGCATCCTCCCCGCTCCCTTGGGCTCCCGGCTCAGCAGGAAGTCTGCTCCTCCTCCCTGCACACTCCCCCCCCCCCCCCCCCCCCCCCCCCCCCCCCCCCCCCCCCCGCACACACACTCCTCCCTCGGCTTGTGCCCTCTTTCTCACTTGCTCACTCTCTCAAATAAATAAATAAAAATCTTTAAAGAGAGAAAGAAAGGAAGGAAGGAAGGAAGAAAAGAAGGCACCCATATAGTGCTGCTCACATAGCATGCTTTTCTTTCTTTTTTTTTTTAAAGCAATATTGTATAGATATGTTTTGGGTTTTTTTTTAAGATTTTATTTATTAATTTGACAGACAGAGATCACAAGCAGGCAGAGAGGCAGGCAGAGAGAGAGAGAGGAGGAAACAGGCTCCCTGCTGAGCAGAGAGCCGGATGTGGGGGCTCGATCCCAGGACCCTGGGATCATGACCTGAGCCGAAGGCAGAGGCTTAACCCACTGAGCCACCCAAACGCCCCCATAGCATGCTTTTCTAAAATATCCTTCTCCATCTTCAGTAAGAGCTACCTACCCTTCAGTGGGCCTATAACTTCAAAAAAAATGGCAAATGGAGCCGGTATGTATTCCATCATCCTTAATTATTTGTGCCAACCGATGGTAGCTGAAATATGGAAAACATCAAAAAGATAACCCTAAATTAACTTAGACTTGGACTTGGAATATGACCAGACACATGTGTTTAGACATGAATGTATTTACCCCCCACTAAACCTCAGACCTTGTCCTCACCACTTCTTGGCCTGGCTCCCACTTGCAGCACTGTGGAGGCTCAGGAACCAAAGGAATTCTGAAAAGGATTGTTTGGTGAAGGCGATGTGGCTCTAAATTGTGGATATTTACATGTATAAACACTAAAACAGCCATATATAGTCGTCCACACATTTATATTCCACCTACAGTTGTTAGTTTTCCACATTTCTTTGATTCAAAGAGGAGCTTTATTCGTGTCGAATCTCCAGATTTGATGAAAGTGGTGACCGGGGTAGTGGAAAGGAAAGATGTCTTGGCAGGACTAGCTTCATAATTGAAGGGACCCAGTGCAAAATGAAAATCTGGAGCCTGTTATTCGAAAATTATTAAGAATTTTGAGTTGGTGACAGCAGAGCATTAAAGCAAGAATGGGGCCTTCTAAGCACGGAGCCCAGTGTGAATGTCCGTGAGCGCTGAGTCTTGGAGTCAGGTCGACATAAGATCAAATTCTAGGTTTCTCAGTTAAACACTAAGTGAGTCTTTTGAGGACATTACTTAAACTATTAAAGTCTTTGCTTTCTTGTCTGTAAAATCAGAGTAATGAGAGTACAGCATCATTCTCAAGATTATTGTGACAATTAGGAGAGACCATTACAAATATATAACATTGTTCCTATGCCGAGTGCATAGCATCGTGCCGGGCTTGTGAAGACTGTGTCTTCTCCCTCCTGTAGAGTGCAGGGAGAATTCATATGCTAAAATGAAAGCTTGAGGATCTCTCCCCATCTTAAAATTATTTTTGGTTACCCACTGTCTACAAAACAAAATAAAAATGCACATGATGGCAGATGAAGATCTTTCCTACCAGATTTTCTCCACTTCTCTAGATATGCCACCTATCACTCTCTCACATGTATCGAGATCTAAAATATAATTTGTATTTTCACTTTTCCTTAAGGATCAATAATTATAAAAGGCATAAATGACATATGTTAAAAACAAGACATTGGTCCCAAAGGCGTATGCTAAACCTTACACCACCACGCTGAGACTTAATTAGGCTCAGCTCTCTCAGAAATGGAATCTTGAACCAGTCAATCAGGATTTGCCTGATCAGCACTAGTTGGGTGATCTTCCTGATAGACCCTGCCATCCCTTAACAGATAGTGACCTTATAGTAACCAACCCTCTTTTTTGCCTCATATAACTTCCTTGTTCCTGCTCTCCTCTGACAATAAGTCTTTCATTTTGTACAGTTCCTCGGATCTCCTTTATATCTGCTAGCCAGGATGCTGCCCGATGTGAATCAGTTTTTGCTCAAATTAACTCTTAAAATTTTTAATATGCCTCAGTTTATCTTATAACACATATAATAAGTGTTTCTTTGTGCCAGATGCTGTGTTAAACATGCGGTTGCCAGGAAAACTAATTCTCCACTCCTGATGTTTCTTCCCATGAGAGGGAGCTCCTTCAGCTGTAACACACCTGCATACCTTCCACTCTCCCCATGGGAGGAATGATTTAACTCATTAGGGAGCTTGGAAAATGCTGGGTATTTATAATCTAACCTCTTCCTCTCACTGTAGCAAATCTCCTCACAGGGAGCATGTGTTCTCAATTGATCTCAGGCATGCTTTAAGCTAAGTAGCAAATACCTTTTCCCAGTGGAAGACGTATTGTACAGCTGCTGACCAGGTGGTAAGTCTGTTTATTTCTGGTGTTCAGTGTTAGGAAGCTCACACTTACCAATGTCAGCTTTTTCGATGACAATTATTTCCTGTTGCCCTAGTTTTGTTGATTTCTTAATTAGTTCAGAACTTGGGTGGGGAGAATGAGTATTATTTACTAAAGCTATAAACAAACCCCAGTACAATCTACATCGGTTAGCGCCTTTAAACGTCATAATTACCATAAGAGATCGGCATTTCTGTCGCTCAATTTTTAAAGATAAAATGAGGAGTAGCAATCAACCGAGTACTACTGTTAAGATCTAACTAAGTTAATCTGTTGCCAAAGATTTTGCCCTTAAATTTTCTCTTTTTTCTTCTTGCATGAAAGCTTAATAATGAACAATAAGAACATTCAGATTTGGGGTTGATGTTGAAAAGAAAGCTAACGTAATATTGTATCCGGTATACTTATATTCTGTTTGGCAGAGAAGTAAGCCAAGCTAAACTTAAATTCAGCAAATGCTGAGTTTTATTTTAGGAAGAGCAAGCTGTAACCATAATACAGAACTGTATTTACAGCTAACAGCAATACCCGTGTTACTCTATAGGTCTTACACTACAATTTGAAACTACATTTCATGATTTATAAGGTCTGAAACATAAACAGTAAGAAGTATGTTTTTGGACATTTCTCATTAGCCATAAAACTAGCGATTTTGTGTGGAATTGTTTTGTCTATTCTCAAAATGCATGCAAGACATATCTGAACCCATTCTTTTTTTTTTTTAAGATTTATTGATTTTAGAGATAGCACGGGCGTACAAACGCGCGCGCGCGTGCACACACACACACACACACACGCACGGGCTGGGGGAGGGGCAAATGGAGAGGGAGAGAATCTTCAGCAGACTCCCGCTGCCCGAATTGGGGCTCTATCTCATGACCCTGAGATTAAGAGTGGGGCCAGAATCAAGAGTCGGGCACTCAACCAATGGAGCCACCCGGGAGCCCTTGATGGTGAACCCATTCTGATTTGAACACCTGACTGTTTTCAACATTTGAGGCACTCCACATCCTACGCATCTCTGCAAAGGTTTGCTTTCCTACTCACTTAGTAAGAGAAAGGAAATGAAAACATCTGAAGTAGCAGATTGCCAATTGATGAGCACCTGAAGAATGAGCTTTGCCTATCCCAGATCCTTTATGCTGGCACACCAATGAGTCATCAAAAATTCACTAATATTTCAATTACTTATGCCGATGGCAGTTGTGCTAATAAGAGGAACAACAAAAGTGGGCAGTGCCATGAAGTACTAGATCTGGAGGTTTTAAAGTATTCGTTTATATTCATAACCGAACTCTTCTCCATATGTTCCTAATTATTATGTTCCATAAGAATTTACCAAGACCCCACCCAAGTGTCCCCTCTCTTGTGGTCCTAAGAATGTCAACACTGCGCAGTATTTTCTTCTTCATATGTCTGTGTCCCTCCATATGTTGCTCATCAAGATGTATTTTTCCCTTTGTCTTATTTTTCTAATCCTATTGATTCAACACATTGTATTTCTACCAAGAAAGCAATACATATTAAAGACTCCCAAGCATTTAACTACTTTTTAAATGTAAATCTTCCTACATTTCCCATATCCATTCTCTGACCTGACATTTGTCCCTACAATGTCCCTACAATGCTTGCCATTCTTGATTGTGTCTTTAACATTTTACCCAAAATTGCAATTGGAAAAGCAAAGAAAACAAAAGATGAAAGAATTCATTTGTATGGGATGCCTGGGTGGCTCAGTTGTTTAAGCGGCTGCCGGCTGCCTTTGGCTTAGGTCATGATCCCAGGGTCCTGGAATCAAGTCCCATATTGGTTCCTTGCTCCACGGGGAGTCTGCTTCTCCCTCTCCCTCTGCTGCTCATGTTCTCTCTGTGTCAAATAAATAAATAAAATCTTTAAAAAAATGTAATTTGTCCTTTTTGTAACCTTCATTATTTATCAAATATATTTCTTTCATAACAACTTTTGTAACAGGTCAAGACATGCCTAACAGCTAGTGTTCACTCTTGTACAGGCCCAGTAAATAATGGAAAGCCTAGAGAAAGAATCTTGGCTTGGAAAAAGCAATCAATAAGGTTAGTTTGACACTACCTACTATTGGAGAAATTGTCTTTTCTTTGAGAAAAGTTGACTGATGGTAACCCAGAAGAGCTTCTAGAGAATAGTTATAGACTCAAAACATGGGTTTTAGCCTGCATGGATGCAGCACCTTGTTTACAAAAAGGCTTCACTTTTACTGCCTCGCTGATATTCATATAACCTGGTGATGTAGAGAGTATTTTGCCCATTTAAAAAAAAATGGTAACTTGAGGCACAGAGAGGTAAATGACGGACTCAAGAATAGGTAACATATGATTACATAAGTTTCAGGTTGTAAACTTTGAAATCCACCCTCCCCCCCCCCGAAACCTGATGGTAGAAAGGACTTCCAATCCCCAATTTCCTGAACTGTGTGATGTCAAGAATGGGAGCATAGTACCAACTTGATTTGTCTTGTTGGATAGAAGGATACCCAACTTGGGATTGAGAATTCCACATTAGGGCCTACAAGCCTTTTCCTTCCTTCCTTTTCTGTCTTTCCTGCCCACTAGTCTTTAGTTGCCTACCTTCAAACTTCTGCCAACAACAATCCTTACCTCTATGGCTTAGGCAGGCAGTTCTAAAGAGTTGTTGGTTACCGTGGTAACAGACACTTAAGTTTCAGCTTCAAATGCCCCTTTTAATGAGGCAATTTTAAGAATATTCATGATAAATTACCAGACCACAAACTTAACAGTGGGAAGTTTTCTTTGGAGAATCTGGTAAGAAGAAAGCAAAAAGAATGAGCAGCAAGTGAAGGAGAGAAAATGGGGCCAGATTTGGAGGGGCCAATAGAAGGAATGCCAGCTCTGACTACCAAAAGCCAAATCAGAATCAATTCAAACCAGTGTTTTAAATTATAGATTGTCATTGATGGGCTACAACCAGATGGAGCCAAGATTCCTGGGGAGGAAGAATGGTAGAGTGAGGGGCACAGAGGACAAGAGTTGAATGTGTCCTACAGAAGGCTGTGCATTTTAAAGAGCGTCCATTTTCTATTTTATTCTGACTGGGGCGGCTCAATGTAAGCAACAATCTTCCTTTTGTTTCTCCATTTCTCCATTTATGAAACCAAGAGACACTGCAATCTGGAGAGAACACAATTAACCAGAATGTGGAACTTGGCATAAATGAATTTTCATAGCAACCTAGGTTATCCCCAAACCCCAAAGACATAGCAGTCCTTATAATGTTCCAGGATTCTTTTCTTAATCTCTTATCTATTCTACCCACTACAAATTTCACTGAAAAATCAGAAGACTTTAATACATTGCTAGACTATTACATGGAAAGAAGTCTATCGTAATTACCCAAAGGAAAACATGTCAGTAATCCTTGTTATGCTTCAGTAGAAAAGCATGCCTCCTCTGGACAGGATAGCTTAATTTTATACCTGGTTAAATGAAGGCAAGAGGATAACCTAAAAGGGCTTTCACAGATACTTTAAGTTTCTGGCCGAGCTCCTTAGGTCCCTACGGGAATGTCTTACTCTTGCTGCTCACAGAAAGCACCAGGGAACAGATGCATTACAGTTTGTGACAGGAGAACAGCCTGTGGATTCCGCCTACTCCCTCCAGTCCATCTGGAAGGTGGGTGAGACAGGGAGCCCATAGAGAGGGGGGCTCTCCTGGGAATCCCTCGGGGTATCATGGCTATTGGTGCTTTATTTTCAGTAGATGGCACTGTGTCTACTGAGATAAGCAAAAGGAGAGTCTAGATGGGAAATCTAATTGTTTCTAGAGAAAGCACACTGCATGTAAGAATGCATTTTTTTTTTAATTTAGTAACATGATAACAGGAATACTATTCAGTATTCATGTTAGCACCCTCTTTGGAGCCTAAGGAACTTCGTGATTTATTATTCTGGCTCAGATGCAGGGCTGTGGTCGAGCCCAGGGCCAAGCTATGAGGGATAGAGTTGGGATAAGAATATATCATGCTGAATGTTCACCCGCTTTATCACCCAAACACATATATCAGAACCTGTACTCCATCTGTGCTCTGGATCCCTACCCTTTACCCCTAAAAGGAAACTCTGACATCTCAGTTTCTACCCAGCCCATGGGAATTCCCACCCCCACCCCCGAGTCAAAGCAACCAGAACAGTTTTTTGTACATTGTTAGTCTTGTGTGGCAGATACTATTACTTGCCCATTAACCATTTTCCTTTCTAATCCACACTCCATTAATTTTTTCTCTCTTCTGAGTGCTTTTGGAAAAGTTGGCCCTGGCACTACAGGAAACAAATCAAGTTTATTATGGTCTTTTAAATGGGAGGAGGTGTCTTAAGTTTGCTTCTTAGAAAATAAACTCTAAACACAGAATGGAGGATGTAATAGGAGAAAGGCGGCTCATGAACAAAGCAATGCGCTATGCACTTAATAGAATCCTCTTTTATTCCTTACAATAATTTTAAGATAGGAACTAT
Organism: Mellivora capensis; assembly: GCA_004024625.1. NCBI lineage: Eukaryota > Metazoa > Chordata > Mammalia > Carnivora > Mustelidae > Mellivora > Mellivora capensis. The sequence continues at coordinate 199,253 of PISX010000751.1, read as the reverse complement.
GCTACCCACTTTACGGATGTGAAAACTGAAGCTCAGAAAGTATAAATAGCCTACCTAAAATCACCCTTGCAATTGACTGGGCATACTATGAGACTCTACCCATTAGAAGAGAAATCTGCTATGTGACTTATGGGAAAGGAATATTCAAGGAGAAACCTATTTCTGTCCCGTGGCATCGGAATATAACCCCTGGGACTGCAGCAGTCATCCTGAGGCAATTACAGGAGCCAACCCAAGAGAATGAGATGAAAGCATGAGGATGACAGAGGAAATTATAGAAAGAACCTAGGACCTTCATGATGCTGTTGAGTGGTTGAATTAACCAAACCTCAAACTTCAGATTTATATTTCAGCCTCTTTGAAATATATGTTCTGTTACTTCTGGTCCAAAACATAATATCCTAACTAATACAACCTAAGACACTAGCCATCGATGATTAGAAAAGGATTAGTGCGGGGCACCTGGGTGGCTCCGTCTGTTAAGCATCTGCCTTCAGCTCAGGTCATGATCCCAGGGTCCTGGGATCGAGCCCCACATTGGGCTCCCTGCCCAGTAAGAAGCTTGCTTCTCCTTCTCCTACTCCCCCTGCTTGTGTTCCTGCTCTTGCTGTTTCTCTCTCTGTCAAATAAATAAAATCTTTAATTTAAAAAAAAGTGAAGGATTAGTGCTTGTGCTAAAAACAGCTATGCAAACAGTGAATGCAAGGAGTCAGGATGTGAGAGTCCATATGTTAGGGACTCTATAATGGATCATGTCTAAGGAGACTAATAAGAGCCTTTCTGGGAGAGTCTGAAAAAGGTAACATTTTCTCTCATCTCCTCAGGAGCCTTTCTCTACCACTTAACCCATCTCTCTACTGTATCTTCAATGTTTTCTGTGGAAAGGACCTCTTTACAGGGTCACTGGGGAACCACAGTTATAAGTATTTTCTTTTGTCTTATAAGTATATTAGTATTGCTGCTGTAGAACAGGGATGTACTTCTTAACTACCGTTTAAGTTTTTCATATTAAAGGGGCACTTGGGTGTTTAATAGGGTTAAGTGTCCAACTCTTGATTTTGGCTCCGGCCATGATCTCGGGGTGGTGAGATCAAGCCCTGTATCAGGCTCTGTACTCAATGGGGAGTCTTCTGGAGATCCTCTCTCCCTCTCTCCCTCTCCTTCTGCCCCTATCCACCCAACTCACATGAGTGTATGCATGTATGAGTTTTCTTTCTATCTCAAAGAAATAAAATAAAAGATAAAACATAAATTTTTCATATTAAAACCTAACAATACCTTTGTTAAATTCAGACTTTCTTATATATACTGCTCTAAATAGCTTTTCTCTTTCTTTTTTTAAAGATTTTATTTATTGGGGTGCCTGGGTGGCTCAGTGGGTTAAGCCTCTGCTTTTGGCTCAGGTCATGATCTCAGGGTCCTGGGATCAAGCCCCGTACAGGGCTCTCTGTTCAGTAGGGAGCCTGCTTCCCCCTCTCTCTCTGCCTGCCTACTTGTGATCTCTCTCTTTCTGTCAAATAAATAAATAAGTCTTTAAAAGTAATAATAATAAAAAAGATTTTATTTATTTCTTTATTGGTGGGGGGAGGGAGAAGCAGACTTCCTGCTGTGTAGAGATCCTGGTGCAGGACTCAGTCCCAGGACCCTGAGATCATGACCTGAGCCAAAGGCAGATGATTTACCGACTAAGCCAACCAGGCATCCCTCTTTCATAATCAACTTACTAAAATAGCTGTCTCCAGTTCCTATTCATCAAGATACTCTTCAATCCATAGAAATTTATACTTACAATACCTGAACAGGACATTGTCTTTTATAAATGTTACAAAATAGTAATAAAATAGATTATTGATTGCTAAGTACAATTTGCCACCAAAATGTGGTCATTTAAAACAGCAGCCACCATTTAGTGTCTTTCATGATTCTGTGGGTTGACTAGGCTTGAGTAGATAATTTTTTTTTCTGCATGGCATTGGCTGGAGCTGTGCTCATCTGGAGGCTTGATTGGACTAGAACATCCACTGTGGTTCATTCACATGGCTGGCAGGTGGTATTGGCTCTTGGCTGGGAGCTCAGCTGGAAATGAGTCCTTCTTCTCATGGCTCCTCCATATATGGGCTTCCCACAGCATGAAAGTTGAGTTTTAAGAGGGAGTGTTTTAAGTTTGTGAAAGCAGAAGTTGTCCAGTCTCAGAAGTTAAACAATCAGACCACTCCCACATTTTATTGGTCAATACAAGCCCAATAGGGCTTCGAGAGGAGGGAAATTGATTTTATTTCTTGATGGGAGAAATAGCAAAGAACTCAAAGCTATCTTTAACATACTTTAACATACAGCTATAATTGATGGTTTTCCTTATTGCTAAATTCAATGAAAAGAATGCATTTTTATTTTACGGTTTTTTTTATTTATTCCTTGTTTTTATTTTTTCTTAACATCTCAATTCTTAAAATATTCTCTTCTTTCAACTTCCATGACAACACAGTCTTCTGGTTTTCCTGATACTTCCAGAGTTATTCTCACTTTTTTATGATGAATCATCTTCATTTCCTTAAACTCAAAATATTACTATTCCTTAAGATTCCATCCTTGGTTCTATTACCACATTATACATACTTATTGGACATTCTAATAAACTCTCAAGACTTTCATTGCTATCTACATATTAATCACTCTCAAATCTTTATCCACAAGCCCTATTGCTCACGTAAATTTCAAACTTACATATCCCATCTTTACTGAACATCTCCATTTTCATTTAAATATCCTACAAGCATCATAAATTTAAAAAGTCTAAAATCGAGCTCATTGTATTTTTTCGCAAAGCTTCTATTTCAATGTTATCTTTCTCTGTGAATAGCACCATAATTCTCTCAGTTGCATGATACAGAGAATTCATCATTTCGACTCTTTCCTTTTGCTCAACTATACATTCAGTTGCCAAGGCTAGTTAATACTATCTCCTTAATATCTTTCAAATACATTGTCTGTGTCTCTTCTCCAGTGTTCTAGTACTGAACTCTAGGTCTATCTTCTACTATCATCTTTTACCTGATATATTTCAGCATTTCTATCTAGTTTTCTCACCTCCAGACTGGCCTCCTCTTTAATTTGTTTTTCACACTGGAAGCCAGAGTAGTTTCTAATGTCAATATTAGATCATGTTGTTCTCAATTTGGCAGCACATATATTAAAGTTGGAACAATAAAAAAAAAAAAAGACTAGCATGGCCCCTGTGCAAGGATAGCTTATAAATGTGCAAAGCATTCTTTGTATTTTCTGTGTAGATGGGCATGCAATTTATAGAGATGTAATTTACATTATAATAACAGCACAAATGAGGGGAGAGGAGTTATAGAGGAACAAAGATTTTGCATACTATTACAATTAAATTGGTATTAATTTGAACTAGATTGTTATGAATTAAGATGTTAATTGAACCCTCATAGCAACCACTAAGAAAATGATTCAAAAAATATAATAAGAAAGGCTCCTGGGTGGCTCAGTCAGTTAGAGCACCGACTCGTGGTTTCAACTCATATCATGATCTCATGGGTGGTGAAATCGAGCCCTGAATTGGGCTCCATGCTCAGTGGGGGTCCGCTTGAAGATTCTCTCCATCTGGCTCTCCCTCCTCTATAAAATTAATAAGTAAATCTTTAAAAATATACACTAAGAGAAACAAGAAAATTCAAATTGTTCACTAGAAAATATCCTTTTAAAACAAAAATAATAATGGAGAAATGATCAAAAAAAGAAAAAAAAAAGACATGTAGAAAGCAAATAGGAAAATGGCAAATGTAAACATGACCTTATCAGTAATTTCATTATATGAGAAGGGATTGAATTGAAGGGCAGAAATTTTGAGAACAGATTAAAACGAAACAAAGAAAACAAAAAACTCCAAACCTAATCATATGCTGTCTATAAGAGACACACTTTAGATTCAAAGGTACAAAGAAGTCAGAAGTAAAAGTATGGGAAAAGATATACTAGGTAAACAATAACCAGAAGAGACCTAGAATGGCTACTCTAATATCAGACAAAGTAGACCTTAGGACAAAAATTATTACTATAGACTAAGAAGGACACTTGATAATAATAGGGTTACTTTACCAAAAGATGTAACTATAAGCATATATATAACAAATTCATGAAACAAAAAAGAATTGAAGAAAAAAAAGAAAGAAAAAAGAGAAAATTCAACAATAATAGTTGGAAATTTCAATATCTCACTTTCCAAAATGATAGAACTAGACAAAAAGTCATCAAGCAGATAGAGAACTTGAACAACACTATAATTCAAGTAACAAGGACCTAAAGAACTTTCCGTTCAACAACTACTTCTCAAGTACATGTGAAACTTGTACACATTCTTCTCAAGTACATGTGAAACATTTACCAGGATAGGAAATACATTAGGCCATTAAACCAGTGTCAATAAATTTCAAAAGATTAAAATCATGTGAAGTATACTCTCCAACCACAGTGAATGAATTAGGAATTAAAATGGAAGGAAATGAGACAAATTTACAAATGGAAATTAAACACAATCATAAATAATCACAGGGTCAAGAAACACAAAGGAAATAAGAATATACTTGAGATGAATGAACATGAAAGTACAACATGCCAAATCTTAAGGATACAGTGAAAATAGTGCCTAGAAGGAACTTCATAGATGTAATTGCCCATATTGAAAAAGAAGAAAAAAAAATCTCAAATCAATAACCTAACATTCCACCTTAAGGAATAAGGAAAAACAAGAGTAAACTAAATTCAAAGCAAGCAGGAGGGAAATAAATGAAATAGAGAATTGAGAAACAATAGAGAAAAATCAACAAAATCAAAAGTTAATTCATTGAAAAGATTAACAAAATCGACAAATCTTTAGCTAGCCTCATCAAGCAAATAAAAAGAGAAGACTAAAATTACTAAAATCACCAACAAAAAGACATAACTACCAACCTTATGGGGGTGGGTGTGGGGGAGATTATAAGGAGTTGTGGACCGAATACATCCCTTAAAATTCATTTACTGAAGTCCTAACACACAATGGATGGTGTTTAAAAATGGTGTCTTGGGGAGGTAATTCAGGCTAGGTTAAATCACAAGGGTGGGGTTCTCATAAGGAGATTAGTGAAGTTAGAAGGAAAGAAAAACTCTCCTCTCTTTTCCCTAACCTTCTTCCCCACCTCAGCCCCATCCCAGGTACCTACACTGAGGAATGACCAAGTGAGAACAATGAGAAGGTGGCTCTCTGTAAACCAGAAAGAGAGCTCTCACGAGGAGCCAAATTAGTTGGTACTTTGATCTTGGACTTCCCAACCTCCAGAACTTTGAAAAATAAATTTCTATTGTTTAAGCCACTCAGTCTGTAGCATTTTAGTATGGCCACCTGAGCTAACTAAGACAGATTTTGATAAGTACTGCTATAACAAATACCTAAACCCATGAAGTAGCTTTTGGAACTAGACAAGCGATAGAGGCAGAAAGAATTTGGAGGTCCATGCCAGACATATGGATATTAAGGGAGATTCTGATAAGGGCTCAGAAGAAAGAGGAGGGCTGAAGAGAAAGCTCCATCTTCTTGAAAAAGACCTAAAGAATCATGAATAGAATATTGGTAGGAATATGGACATTAAAGGCCATTGGTGAAATCTCAGATGGAAATGAGGAACATGCTATTGGAAACTGGAGGAAAAGAGGTCCTTGTTATAAAATGGCAAAGAACTTGGATGAATTGTTTGTGTTCTAGTGTTTTGTGGAAAATAGAACTTGTGATTTATGAAATTGGATATTTAGCTTAAAAGGGGGGCTCAGTGGGTTAAGCCTCTGCCTTCGGCTTGGGTCATGGTCTCAGGGTCCTGGGATTGAGCCTCACATTGGGCTCTCTGCTCGGTGGGGAGCCTGCTTCCCCCTCTCTCTGCCTGCCTCTCTGCCTACTTGTGATCTCTCTGTCAAATAAATAAATAAAATCTTTAAAAAAATGATTTTTAATACATTTTATTTTTCTTCAAAATAAGATTTTGATACACAACATTATATTAGTTTCAGGTGTACAGCATAGTGATTGGACAAGTCTATATGTTATGCAGTGCTCTTTACAAATGTAGCTACCATCTATCAACATACAATGCTATTACAGTATCATTGACTATAGTCTCTATGCTGTGCCTTTCATCCTCATGACTTATTCATTCCATAAGTGGAAGCCTGTACTCCCACTCTCCTTCATTCATTTTGCCCATCACCCACCCTTCTCCCCTCTGGCAATCATCAATCCGTTCTCTGTATTTATGGCTGCATTTCTGATTTTTGTTTGCTTATTCTTTTTTTTTTTTAGATTCCATGTACAAGTGAAATCAAATGTATTTGCCTTTCTCTGACTTATTTCAGTTAGCATAGTAACCTCTAGATCCATCCATGTTGTTGCAAATGGCAAGATCTCATTCTTTTTTATGGCTGGATAATATTCCATTCTTTAAATATACCACTTCTTCTTTATCCATTCATCTACTGATGGGCACCTGGGTTGCTTCCATATTTTGGCTATTGTAAAGAATGCTACAGTAAACATAGGGATGCATATATCTTTTTTAATTGGTGTTTTTATTTTCTTTGGGTAAATACCCAGTGATGGAGTTACTGGATCAAATGATATTTCCATTTTTGAGGAACCTCCATACTGTTTTCTACAGTGACTACAGCAGTTTGCATTCCCAGCAGTGCCAGAGTGTCCCTTTTCTTCCACGTCCTTGTCAACACTTGTTATTTCTTTTTTTTTTTAATTTCTGTGTATGTATGAAACATCTCATGATTTTATTTTCTTTTATTTTTTAAAGATTTTATTTATTCATTTGAGAGAGAGAATGAGAGGGGAGAAGGTCAGAGGGAGAAGCAGACTCCCCATGGACCTGGGAGCCTGATGCGGGACTCGATTCCGGGACTCCGAGATCATGACCTGAGCTGAAGGCAGTGGCTTAACCTGCTAAGCCACCCAGGTGCCCCAACACTTGTTATTTCTTGTCTTTTTTGGTTTTAGGCATTCTGACAGGTGTCAGGTGGTGATATCTTATCGTGGTTTTGATTTACATTTCCCTGATAATGAGTGACATTGAGTAACTTTTCATGTATCTGTTGGCCATCTGATGTTCTCTGGAAAAAATATCTATTCAAGTCTTCTGCCCATTTTAAGCTAGATTATTTGGGATCTTTTTTTTTTTGGTGTTGTGTTATATATGTTCTTTATACATTTTAGATAATAATAACCCTTTATCAGATATATCATTTGCAAATATCTTCTCCTATTTGGTAGGTAGCCTTTTTGTTTTGTTGATGGTTTTCTTTGCCATGTGAAAGCTTTTTATTTTGGTATAGTCCCAATAGTTAATTTTTGTTTTTGTTTCTCTTGCCTGAGGAGACATGTCTAGAAAAATGTTGCTAAGGCCAATGTCAAAGAAATTACTGCCCATGTTTTCTTCTAGGATTTTTATGGTTTCTTGTCTCACAAGTAGGTCTTTGATCCATTTTGAGTTTATTTTTTGCATATGGTGTGAGAAAGTGGTCCAGTTTTATTCTTGTACATGTAGCTTTTCAGTTTTCCCAACACCGTTTATGGAAGAGACTGTCTTTTCTGCATATTATTACCTCTTTTGTCACAGATTAATTGGCCATATAATTGTGGGTTTATTTCTGAACTCTCTATTCTGTTTCATTGATTTATGTGTCTATTTTTGTGCAAGTGCCACACTGTTTTGATTTCTACAACTTTGTAGTATATCTTGAAATCTGGAATTAGCTGAAAAGATTTCTAAGCAAAGTTTTGAAGGAGTGTTGTGCTTCCTCCTGACTGCTCATATGAAAATACAAGAGAGAAATGAATTGAAGAAGAAATTACTAAGCAAAAAGGAATCCAAATTTAGAGATTTGAAAAATTCTCCCCTTATCCATATTACAAAAAATTAGAACACATTTATTAAAGAGAACACCATGGGTTCTGGCTGGACTATCTCTTGATAAGGGGTTTGTGGGATTATGTAAGCAGAAGTACTGCCAGTTTGAACTGAGGGAAATGGAGGTGAGACAAAATGAAGAAAGGCTGTGAGACTTTATGAAATTAACAGGACTGGATGATAGTGCTATTCGGTTAGAACCTATGCTATTCTTTAAGGAAAAAAAAAATGACCTAAAGGTGATTCAGAGATCATCAGAGCCATTGCCTTGGTTTCAACAGACCAGAAAGCCTCTGACAAAGGCCTTGGGACTGGAATCATCACGCAGAGCTCTGGGCCAGGGCTACCCTGAAGTGTCTTGGGGGCAGGACCTCTAATTGGCAATCTTTGGGGCACAGTCCCTGTCCAACAAAGGCTCAGAGGCAAGATCTCTGCTCAGTGGCCCTAAAGGCTGAGCACCAAACCAAAGATAGTCCTCTCAAGCCTTAATGGAACTCACCTCTAGGTTTTAGATTTCCTTGGAACCCTTTACCCTTTCCTTATTTCTTATTTCTCGCTTTTGGAACAGGGATGTCTCTCCTGTGCCCGTCCCACTATTGTATTTTGGAAGTCCATAATTTGTCTGGTTTCACAGGTTTACAGCTGGAGAGGATTTGTCTCAGGATGAATCATACCTCGAGTTTCGCTCTATCTGATTTAGACGTTTAAGTGAGACTTTGGCCTTTAGAGTTGATGCTGGAGTAAGTTAAGATGTTTAGGGTTGTTGGGATACATAAAATATATTTTGCCTGTGAGAAAAACATGAATTTGATGGAACCCAGAGTGGAATATTATGGACTAAATGTTTGTGTTCCCCTTTCCCAAAATATCATCTGTGTGACAGTATATGGAGATGGGGCCTTTGGAAGGTAATTAGGATTAGATTAAGACATGAGCATGGGGGGCACCTGGGTGGCTCAGTCAAGCCCCTGCCTTCGGCTCAGGTCATGATCGCAGGGTCCTGGGATCGAGCCCCGCATCAGGCTGCCTGCTCAGAGAAGAGCCCTCTTCTCCCTTTCCCACTCCCCCTGCTGTGTTCCCTCTCTCTCGTGTGCGCTCTCTCTCTCTGTCAATTAAATAAATAAATAAAATCTTAAAAAAACAAAAACAAAACAAAACAAAAAAACATGAGGATGGGACTCTCATGAAGGGATTAAAGACCATGGAAGAAGAGGAAGAGAGTTAGATATCTTTCTCGTCTGTCTCTCGACATGTGCATGCACTGAAGAAAGACCATGTGACAACATAATGGGAAGGTGGCTGTCTATATGCCAGGAAGAGAGCACTTACCAGGAGCCAAATCAACCAGCACCTTGGACTTGACAGCCTCGAAACTATGACATAAATTTCTGCTGTTTAAACCAGCCGCATACACGGTATTTTGTCTTGGCAGCCTGAGATGCCTAAGACACAATGCATACAGTGAACAATTATAGGCCAACAAAGTAGATAACCTAAATGAAATGGACAAATTCCTAGAAACATAGAAACAAACAAAGTTTGGGGGGGCTTTTAATAATTATATTTTTATTTATTTATTTAATTTTCTCAGTATTCCAAGATTCATTGTTTATGCACCACACCCAGTGCTTTATGCAATATGTGCCCTCCTTAATTAATACCCACTAGCAGGCTCACTCATCCCCCCACCCCCCCCCTCTAAAACCCTCAGTTTGGAAACAAAGCTGATTGATGAAGAAATAGAGAATTTGAAAAGACATGTAGTAAGTAAACAGCTTAAGTTAGCAAGCAACAAACTCTCAGCAAAGAAAAGCCCAGGACTTCAGGACTTCAGCTCACTGGTAAATTTTATCAAATATTTAGAGAATTAATACCATTCTCAATAAGCTTTTGCAGATAATAAGAGAGGCCTGTATTTTGAGGCCAGAATTTGCCTAATATTAAAGCACGACAAAGACATCAGAAGAAAAGAAAACTTCAGATCAGTATCCTTATAAATACAAAATCAAAACTCCTCAACCAGATAGTGGTAAACTAAATTTGGCAAAACGTATAAAAAGATTTTGTACCTTACCAAGTGAGATTTATTGTGGGAGTACAAGATTATTTCAACATACGAAAATCAATCGGTATAATGTAATATATTATAGAATAATAAGAATAGAATAAAGGGAAAAAATCTTATGTGATCATCTCCACAGATGCAGAAAAAGCATTTTATAAAATCAACATATTTTCATGATAAAACACACTTAGGAAATTAGGAATGGAACAGAACTTTCTCAATCTGATAAAAGGCATCTACAAAAACTCCACACAGCTAACATCATACTTGAGGATGAAAGAGTGAAAGTTTCTCCAGCAAAGTGCCAGGAAGAAAGCAATCACCCTCCAGTCTGACATTACTTTATAATTCTAAAATTATGTGTTGCTGTTAAAAATATCTTTTGTATGGTCTGACCCAATTTTTATTCTTTTTGTTGTTGTTGTTAAAATTTTATTTATTATTTAATCAAGAGAAAGAAAGAGAGAGAGGGCATGTGTGGGCAGCAGGGAGAGAGAGAGAACCAGACTCCCCACTGCGCAGGGAACCCCATGCTTGATCCCAGGACCCTGGGACCATGAGCTAACCTGAAGGCAGATGCCTAACTGACTGAGGCATCCAGGTGCTCCATTTTTTATTCTTTTTTTCTTTTTAAGATTGTATTTATTTATTTGTCAGAGAGAGAGAGTGTGTACAAGCAGGGTGAGTGGCAGGCAGAGGGAGAAACAGGCTCCCCGCTGAGCAGAGGGCCCATTGCCAAACTCTTTCCCAGGACCCTGGAATCATGACCTGAGCCAAAGGCAGACACTTGACTGAGCCACCCAGGCGTTCCCCCCAGTTTTTATTCTTTAAAAAAGTACGTATGATGCACATAAATGAGTTTGGAAATCTATACACCAAGATGATGGTGGTGGTAATCTTGGGATGGTGGCAATGTCAGTGACCTTTCTACATATATATTTTTTTTTATAATGACATAATTGCAAATAATTCATATACCATACACTTTACCAATTTAAACTGTACAATTCAGCAGTTTTTAGTATACTTGTTTAGGCATCACCACTATCCCATTCCAGAACATTTTAATCATTCCTAAAAGAAACCTAATACCTATTGGAAGTCACATTACTTTTCCCTCTCCCAGCCCTGGACAACCACTAATCTACTTTCTGTTTGTATAGATTTGCTTATTCTGGACATATACCATACAATAGTATCATATGGTATGTGGCTTTTGTGTCTGGCTTCTTTTCACCTAGCATAATGTTTTCAAATTTCATCCATGTTGTAGCATGTATCAGCACCCTTTTCATGGCCAAATAATATTCCACCGAATGGCTATACCATCTTCTGTGGTATACCACCCATCAACTGATAGGCATTTGAATCGTTTCTACATCTTGGCTATTTATTAGTAATGTGACTATGAACAATCAAGTGCATCTTTTTAAAAAGATTTATTTATTTATTTTAGAGAGAGAGGGAGGATGCAGGAGAGGGGTAGAGGAAGAAAGAGTTCTAAGCAGAGTCCACACTAAGTGTGGAGCAAATGCAGGGTTCAATCTCACAACTCTGAGATCATGATCTGAGCTGAAACCAAGAGGTGATCACTTAACAACTGCTCTACCAAGGCACCTGGCAAGCACAAGTTTTTGTATAGATACGTGTTTTCATTTCTCTTGGATATATATTAAGTGTGTGTTTAAGATTGCAAGACACTGCCAAGCAGTTTCCAGAGTATTTGTATATTTTACATTCCAGTCAGCAACGTATGCAAGTTCTATCTCACCAACATTTGGTTTGGTTAATCCTTAAAAGTGTGAACTCCTCTAATGGATGTGTAATAGGATCTCATGGTTTAAATTTGCATTTCTCTGATGACTAATGGTGTTGAGTGCCTTTATATGTGCTTATTGGTTACAGGTGTATTGTCTTTTTTAAAGGGTCTTTTCAAGACCTTCTTCCATTTGAAAAGTTAAGTCATATTTCTTCTGATGCTGATTTGTAGTTTTTTATATTCTGAATACAAAGACTTATGAATATTTTCTATCAGCCTGTGGCTTGCCTTTTCATGTTCCAACTTTGAGTCCGACTCTATTAGGCTTCATACATTGGGCAGGCCTTAAATACTATCATCTGTCCCCAATCCCCACTTCCTGTGAAACCATTAAAAGTGAAATATCAAGACCATCAGGGCTTGGCACATATGTCCAAGGAAAAGTCATGCCTATTACTTCCTCACTTCATAGGAGATCTATGTTCACTTCACTTTTTAGCTTCTTAGAATTTTTACTTCTTGGCAGCTCAGTGATATATCTGGAATATTTTGTTTCTTTCATTCTTTGTGTTTTACATTTTGCATGACAGTATTATTACTATAGCATCCCTTGCAACCAGCACTAGTCATGGGACATAGTTCTGGCCAATAGGACCCAGAAAAGGAAGTCTACTAGTCATGATCCTTTCCTCCTCCTTCCCCTTTTCTGCTTTGAATATATATATAAAACCCAGAGGTGCTGTGGTAATCTTTAATTCACGAAGTGATTAAAAAAAAAAAAAAAGGTTTACCATATGACAAAATGGAAGGAAAATAGGAACCACAGACAATGACAACATTGTGAGCTGTAGCACCAAACCTAGGTGGCCTAACTCTAAACTTCTTAGTTACAAAAAAAAAAGTTTGTCTAGAGTTAGCTGCATTTTTTGTTACTTGCCATCAAAAGTTAGTTATTTTTAGAAATATAATATTATACATTCATTCTTCCATCCCATCAATAAATAGGAATTAAACACAAACTGATGCCAGACAGTGCTTATAGCAGAATTTCTCAATAAGCATGATATTACTATTTGAGGGCATTATAAACATTTGTTGCAAGGTTTTTATAATATCAAAATAACTGGGAGCTACTAGTATTTAGTGGATTGGTACTGGGAACATAACATTTCTTAAAGTGCCTGGTGTAGTCCCATGGAGTAAGGGTTGTCTCATATCCTGCATACTTTTTGACATCGACCAAGACATATATTTAGGTAAAAGCGGGTTTTTAATTATCTGAACTTAGAACCTAACTCAATTCTACAAATAAGTGCCAAATATTTCCTGCACATGTTTAATAGACTTCAATTTTCTAGGAATATTTTGTTAGAAATTTACCATAAATTATTCAACATTTAGGAAAATCACATCATGAGTAGCAATGCTGGACGTAGTTTTTGAGTCTCTAGTATAGTACACTTCTGTCAGTCTAGCGGTCTCATTACAGTGACTCCAAATATAGATGCAAAACAGACTATGTTGTCTGCTTGTCATACCTGGACATTTGCATATTGTAGTAATATAAGAAACCTTTTATATTTGCAATTAGGCACTGTGTTGCTTTTTTTGAAATTATATACATATATAGTTATGTTTATTTAAACATTTATCTAATTTATGTTTTTAATGAAAGAATTATAAGCAGTTCATGAAATAATCTATCATAAAAAAGGGAGTTGGACTTTGATAGAATTAAGTTACTGGTTTTCTTCCTGATTCAGTTTTTGAAGGTTATTTGTTTCTAGGAATGTATCCATTTTTTCTATGTTGTCCAATTTGTTGACGTATAATTTTCCATAATATTCTCTTATAATCCTTCATGTTCCTGTGATGTCAGCTATTTCTCCTCCATTTCTGGTTTTATTTGAGTCTTCTCTCTCTCTCTTTCTCTCTCTCTCTATGATAACTCTGGTTAAAAGGTCACCAATTTTGTTGATCTTTTCAAAGAGCCAGCTCCTAGTTTCATTGATCTGTTCTACTGTTTGTTTGTTTGTTTGTTTGTTTTTTAGTTTCTAATTCATTTACTTCTGCCCTCATCTTTATTATTTCCTTCCTTCCACTGACTTTGGGTTTTGATTGTTCTTTTTCCAAGCCCTTTAGGTGTAAGGCTAGGTTGTTTATTTCAGATTGCTTTTGCTTCTGGAGGCAGGCCTTTTTATATTAATCTTCCCTGTTGGAACAGCTTTTGCTGCATCCCAAAGATTTTGGACCAATGCATTTTCATTTTCATTCGTCTCATGTATTTTTTTAATTTCCTCTTTGACTTCTTGGTTGACTCATTCATTGTGAAGTAGCATGTTATTTAGCCTCATGTATTTGTGCTCTTGCCAGATTTTTGTGTGTGTGTGTGTGATTGATTTCTAATTTCATACAGTTGTGATCAGAAAAGATGCATGATATGATTTCAATCTTTTTGAATTTGCTGAGATTTGTTTCATGGCCTAACATGTGATCTACTCTAGAGAATGTTCCATATGCTCTTGAAAAGAATGTGTATCCCACTGTTTTGGGATGGAATTTTCTGAATATATCTGTTAGATTCCTCTGGTCCAATGTGTCATTCAAAGTCACTGTTTCCAGGGTTCCTGGATGGCTCAGTCAGTTAAGTGTCTGACTCTGGATTTGGCTCAGGTCATGATCTCAGGGTTGTGAGACCAAGCCCTGAGTCAGGCCCTCCACTGAGCATGGAGCCTGCTTGAGATTCTGTCTCCTTTTCTTCCCCTCATCAGGCCCAGCTTGTACTCTCTCTCTCTCTCTCTCAAAAATTTAAAATTAAAATTAAGTTAAATTAAAATAATTTTTAAAAAAGATAAAGTCATTGTTTCCTTGTTGATTTTCTGTCGGGGTGATCTATCCATTGTAATTGGGATGTTAAAATCCCCTACTGTTATTATATTACTATTAGTTTCTTCCTATATCTGTTAATAGTTACTTTATGTATTTGGGTGCTCCCATGTTGGGTACATAAATACTTATAATTGTTAGGTTGTTATTATATGGCTATATTCCTCTTTTTAAATTTATTTTTATTCTTAAAACTTTAATTCCAGCATAGTTAACATACTGTGTTATATTAGTTTCAGGTGTACATGATAGTGATTCAGTAAGTCCATACATCACCCAGTGATCATCACAAGTGCCCTCCTTAATCCGCATCACCTATTTCACCCATCCCCCCACCACCTCCCCGCTGGTAATCCTGTTTATTCTCTATAGTTAAGAATCTGTTTCTTGGTGTCTTTCTTTTTTTTCCTTTGTTCATTTATTTTGTTTCTTAAAAGCCACAAAAGAGTGAAATCATATGAGTATTTGTCTTTCTCTGACTTATGTTGCTTACTACTATACTCTTAAGGTCCTTCCATGCTGTTGCAAATGGCAAGATTTCATTCTTTTTTATGGCTGAATAACATTTCATTATGTATATATACCACATCTTTATTCATTCATCTGTTGATGAACATTTGAACTGCTTCCATAATTTTGACTATTGTAGATCATGCTGCAATAAACATAGGGGTGCATGTATCCCTTTGAATACTGTTTTGTATTTTGGGGGTAAATACCCAGTAGTGTGATTACTAGATGGTAGAGTAGGTCTTTTTTTTTT
Organism: Mellivora capensis; assembly: GCA_004024625.1. Classification (NCBI taxonomy): domain Eukaryota; kingdom Metazoa; phylum Chordata; class Mammalia; order Carnivora; family Mustelidae; genus Mellivora; species Mellivora capensis. Next base: position 183,825 of record PISX010000751.1, on the reverse strand, counting down.
TTTTTAGATCTATTTATTTATTTGAAAGAGAGTGTGTGTGTGTGTGTTGGGAGGGGCAGAGGGGGAGAGAGAGAGAGAGAGAGAGAAACTCCAGCAGACATCTCACTGAGCTTGGAGCCAAATACTGGGCTCAGTCTCAAGACTGTGAAATCATGACTTGAGCCAAAACCAAGAGTTGGACACTCAACCGAAGGGCCTCCAGAGACTCTAGGTATTTCTATTTTTAACTTTTTTGAAGAACCTCTGACAGTTTTCCACAGTGGCTGCACTAGTTTGCATTCCTACCAATAGTACAAGAGGATTCCTTTTTTCTCTACATCCTTACCAATGCTTGCTGTTTCCTCTGTTTTTTATTTTAGTCATTCTGACAGATGTAAGGTAATATCTCATTGTGCTTTTGATTTGCATTTCCTGATGATGAGTGATGTTGAGCATCTCTTCATGTATCTATTGGCCATCTGGATGTCTTCTTTGGAGAAATGTCTGTTCATATATGGTTATATTCCTGAATCAAGAAGAAATAGAAAATTTGAACAGACCGATTACTAGCAATGATGTTTAATCAGTAATCAAAAAAACCCCAAAGTCCAAGCCCAGATGGCTATATAGGTGAATTCTACCAGATATTTAAAGAAGAGTTGATACCTTTTCTTCTCAAACTATTCTAAAAAATAGAAGGGAAGATTCCAAGTTCATTCTGTAAGACCAGCATTACTCTGATACTAAAACCAGATAAAAACACTGCAAGAAAATTCTTCTCTGGCAAGTGAAACAAAAGCAAAATTAAACTATTGGGACTACACCAAAGTAAAAAGCTTTTGCATAGCAAAGGAAACCATCAGTAAAACAAAGAAGGAACCTAATAAATAGAAGATATTTGCAAATGATATCTCTAACGAGGGGCTAATATCCATAATGTATAAAAAACTCATGCAACTCAATACCAAAAAAAAAAAAATCCAATTGAAAAATGGACAGAGGACAGGAGTAGACATTTTTCCAAAAAATACATACAGATGGCTAATTAAAAATGGAAATACCAAAAAAAAAATGGAAATACCATATGATCCAATAACTCCACCACTGGGTATTTACCCAAAGAAAATGAAAACACCAATTCAGAAAGGTATATGCACCCCTCTGTTTATTGCGGCATTATTTATAATAGCCAAGATATAGAAGCAACCCAGGTGTTCATCTATAGATGAATGGATAAAGAATATATGATATATATTATATATATGATGGAATATCACTCATCCATAAAAAGGGATGAGATCATGCCATTTGAGACAACATAAATGGATCTAGAGAATATAATGCTAGGTGAAGTAAATGAAAGAAAGACAAATACCATATGATTTCAATTATATGTAGAATTTAAGAAAAAAGATAAAATTACACTCTAAATATAGAGAACAAATTAGTGGTTGCTGGGGGGGGATGAATGAAATAGGTGGAGGGGATGAAGAGTAGACTTAGAGTGAAAAGCACTAATGTATACAATTGTTGAATCACTGTATTATATTCTTAAAAGAAAGAATTACTGGTTTTAATAATCCCGTATGTGTAAGAAATTGTTAAATGGTATTTAACATTTTTTACTAAGATGAAAGAAAATGTCTGAAGACAAAGGAAACTCCTGGTTGTTTGGAAATCTTGACCCTCACCAAGGATTCTCTGCCAGTAGATTTTAAGATTTATTTATTTATTTTAGAGGAGGGGGAGGGGCAGAAGGACAGAGAGAGAAAATCTCAAGCAAACTCCCCACTGAACAGGGAACCCAACATGCATCTCCACTTGGGGCACTCAGAGCTCAATCTTACAACCCTGAAATCATGATCTGAGCTGAAATCAAGAGTCAGATGCTTAACCAACTGAGCCACCCAGAAGTCCCTGCCAGTAGATTTTAAGTATCTGGGTTTATGACCTGTGGCCATTTGATTCTGATCACTTAGAAGTTCCTGCCCTTCTACCAGCTAGCCCCATTCCTGGTGTCTCCTGGGGAGGGTTGTGAAACAATCTTTCCAAGAGTTTGGATTTATTTCTACTGAAATGTGACATCTTTCCTTTGAAGGGAAGAAAACAAGTAAGGAGGACTTCCTGACTTATAGATAGCAAAAGATTGACAGAAGTGTGACTTGTCTAAGATCATCCAAAACTGAGCAAGCATTAACAGCCAAAATGCAAATCCAAATTTTCTGACTCCTGAGGCCAAATAAGTTTTAATCCACTCATGTATGTTTTATATGTTGGGGAAAAAGGGAGGGGAGATGTGAATATCTGTATATGGCCAGAAAGACCTCTTTCTTTGAGCTTAATAGCTTTAAAAAAAAAAAGTGGCTTACACTTACCATTGAATCTTCTTTTTCAAGTAACTTCCCATGCATGATTTCTTTTGAGCCTCACAACAATCCCATTATCCCACTTTATAAGTGAGAAGAAGGAAGGAAGGAAAATTTCAAAAGTCACAAAAATATTGACAAGGAGGGGACTCAGCTCCCTGAAGTTCAAGCCAAATTTCTTTAATATAGCAAAATATTTATGAAGAGAGTCCATGTTCACCTCTTATTATGGCTTTAAAGACTTATTTATTTATACTAGAGAGAGAGGGGAGAGGGAGCAAGCAGTAGGGAGGGGAAGAGGGAGAAAGAGTCTCAAGCAGACTCCCTGTTGAGCGCAGAGCCTGATGCAGGGCTCAGTCTCAGGATCCTGAGATCATGACCTGAGCTAAAATCAAGAGTCAGATGCTTAACTGACTGAGCCATCCAGGCACTCCCACCTCTTATTATAATAGGCTTATCCCTCGTTAGCCCATTACACTTGGTTTCCTATGACTTTGTCATCATCCCCACTCTTTTACCCCCTCATCTCTTGTACTTGGTATGTGAAGGTTTCTTCCCTTATATGGAGATCTTTCCATCTAGAACTACTAGACAAATTTTATTTAAGCAAATTATCAGAATCAGATGAGAAATTTCAAATACAATGTGACTCTTGGACTACCCTAAGTCTTGGGCAAATGTCTGAAAGATACCATACTTCAGTTCATCATAGCTTTCTATCTCTGATTATTTGCACCTTATAAATATCCACAAGAGGGTTATAAAATCCCAGGTATTAATTGAACCCAATAAAGTTATCCGAAATTTTAGGTGGAGGGTAAAGGGAAACAGAAACAGGTCTGGTTTTATGGGGAATCCAACAGGGCTTTGGCAATGTGGACTCTTCCCTGTTTTACTTGGAGAGGTGGTTGAAAGCTAAGGTAAGAAAAGTTGCAGAGGATGTAGGGGTGAAAGACAAGGCAAAAGGTAGGAAGCTGAAGAGAACAAGAATATAGGTATTATACATTTTGTAATTAAGAATACAAAGGGGAATGCTCAAATGGTATTGCTGTGAAATAATAATAGCACACAACAAATGGGATAATTCTGGCTGTACAGGACAAAAAAACTCAACCAATGGTGACAACCATTAGGACAGTCCTTCCTCAATTGAGAGCAGTGTGGAAGTAGGTGGTCCCTAGCTGGTCTGGAAGCCCATAGTGAAGTCAAGGGTCTAGGCTTTTCCCATCTTCCTTCTGGGCCGTCCTCAGCATATCAGCTGAGTCTCCCATTGTGGTCCCAGAATGGCTGCTGGACTCCAAGCATACCAGTCTCACACATCGGATATTTGAACAATATCTAAACAGGAAAGGAATCGGAGTGGGCAAAAGACTTTCCTTTCATGGTTTTCTCCTATCTAAGAGGACAGTCTTTTCCTAAAGTTCTCAACAGAGCAGAACTTGGTGACATGCCTCTAAACCAATTATAGTCAAAGAGAAATGGGATAGTCAGGATGGTTTAAACCAATCATATATAATTCATGCCCTGGGATTAGACATATGATTGCAAGAAAGAAGGTAGAAAGACCAACAGGTGAGCAAACATCAGAGTCTGTCATGTAAATGAAAAAACACACACGTTTACATATGCCCATGTAAGTATACACATGCACAGACTTGCAAATATTGGTATAGTAATATTTTATATATCACCCTCAATCTCAATATTCTTCAAAAAATCTTAGTATGTTTTGTAGATTTTTGTTTCTGTTTCAGTATATACAGAGCCATCTCTCTCTCTCTCTCTTTTTAAGTTACTGTGGACTATTCCATAGTATGAATGCATCATTGTTTATGTAGTTACTCCCTAACTGGTGGGCATTTGTGTTACCATTCCCTTCTTAAACCTCCCCAACTTGGACACTCCTTGTCCCTGGTCTCCATAACTGGATGAGCCAGATAAGTCAAGTTCATACCAACTGTGAATCCTTTATTGGTTCAGTTCAATTCAAATGCACACACTCCAAAAACATTGAATGCGTAATGACTATGTTGCAGGTATTGGACTAAACACAAGGAATACAAAGATTAGTAAAATACCATCTCTGAAATCAAATAGCTTACAGTCTAACAGGAATGCATCTCTCTAAATAAGTACTTGGATAGAAGCAATGCACAGTGTAAAGGGCATTTGGAAGAGGAGCATTTAGGCCGAACTGGGGATTTAGAGCAGGCGTCCTAAAAAAAAAAAAAAAAAGACAGCTGAGTCTTGAAGGTGAGTCCCTATTAGTCAAATCAAGACAAGTGGGAAGGAATTCTAGACAGCATACAGGTTCCCTAAGCTTGGGGCTTCTCAGCTGTGACAGACTCTCTGCGTGCGCAGCTGCCCCTCTGTGTCCGCCCCACCGGGGCTGAGAGACAGGACAACTGATGCGGACATGCCGCTCCCGCTGCTTGCAATGCGGGATCTTCTTCAAGTGTGTTCTTCTCTATGCCGGACCCAGGAGTTCCCTGGGCTCTGTGAGCAGCAGGGAAACTGTGGCCGACTAGCGTCTTCATTTGCAAACAGCATAAACTCTCTGAAGCTTCAGGATTGCTAACAAACGTGCTCTCTAGGACAACACGGTGTTTTATGATCATTTTTTTCTTTTCCTGCCCCAGTTTTGGAGGCAGCCGCTTCTCCTGTGCGTCTTAGTTCGGAGAGTGGAAAATGGTATCTTCCATGGTCCGGGTTCTAGGATCGAGCCCCACATCCGGCTCTCTGCTCAGCGGGGAGCGTGCTTCTCCCAGTCCCTCTGCCTGTTGCTCCACCTGCTTATATTCTCTCTCTGTCAAATAAATTAATAAAATCTTTAAAAAAATAAAAATAAAAACCACATTTGAGTGCTCAGTGTTCTCCTTAGTATTAGCATGCCACTGCTCCCAGTCCCTCTCAGTAGACACAGCTAGCTACAAAGGCGCGCATGCGCACGTTCGCGGACACACACACACACACACACACACACACACAGTTGCATCTGTAGTTTTTATTTCTATATATATATATGTATGTTAAAAGCCAAAGAGTTCACATTAGTGCGTCCCCTAATCCAAGATCAAGCATGTATTCTGATTTTCTCCTTTCCTGTGTTTATACTTCCCTTTCCAACAGCGAGAACACTGGCTTCCATTCTATTTTAAATATTGACTAGTTTGGCGTCTCCTTGAGCTTTGCCGCCCGAGCTTTGCTGCTCCCTGCGGCCAGGCCCGAGAGCTAGGGCAACCCTCCACGGTCCCAGGCCAGGCAGCAAAGGGATCCGGTGGCCGCGCGAGACACAGACGGTACAGGGAGCCGCCCCAAGGCTTCCCGGTTGGCAGAACCAGGCTCCGGAACGACCTTGAACTTGCTCCCTTACGGGCGCAGCTACAGCTACTTGTAGCGGGTTGCCTGAGGCTGCCGGAGCCCTGCCCTGGAGTCTGTCTCCCGGGGTGTGCGGTGCTGCAGCGGCCTGAGTTCTACAAACAGGAGATGGAGTGTATGTCACAGCTTTTAGAGGCCTTAGGAAGTACTGCTAGCCATCCACACTGTCCCCCAAATAAAAAATCTTCTTGGATTCACATGAGACACACCCAGCTAGATCTAGGTCATCACCTCTATGACCATTAGAGGGCCATCCCTATGAGTGACAGCGAACTGAGGATTTCCAGAACCTACTCAGGCTCCAGAAGCAGATGACGCCATGAAATAGGTGGCTTTGTCCAAGATCTTGAAGCAAGAATGTTGTCTTCCTTTATCTTCCCTTGCAACCTCTCTTCCTGACCTGGAAAATTCTCTGACCTAGAAGTATTTTTAAAAACCATTCTTCTTTTATTTACATTAATGAATTAATTAACATGTGCTTGCTTGACTAAGTCCCTAATGTACGTCTCTGAATTGTGCTGTCATTCTCGCTTCCACATATCTGCTTTCCTCACCCCGATCAGTTCTTACATCCCATTCCACAGTGGCGCCGCTTTGAGGATACCCTCCTCACATCTTCAGAATAGGGGTTAAGGATGGCATTAGAGGCTGAGCTCCACTGAAGCAAACTCTGAGGTCAAGTTTAATGCAAAGGATTGCTGTTAAAAATCAGCATTCACTGGGCATCTGGGTGGCTCAGTCATTAAGGGTCTGCCTTCGGCTCAGGTCATGATCCCAGGGTCCTGGGATCAAGTCCCGCATCGGGCTCCCTGCTCAGCGGGAAGCCTGCTTCTCTCTCTTTCACTCCCCCTGCTTGTGTTCCCTCTCTCGCTGTCTCTCTCTCTTTCAAATAAATAAATAAAATCTTTTTTAAAAAATCAGCATTCATGGAAAGAAAGGGAAGGAAGAATGATTGAGCAGAGGGAGAAGATGAACTATAATGTGGTTCTAGCAAAGTTTAAACCATCTGCACTGGGAGCTCTGGAATGTATACCTAACTAATCAGAATTGTTCCACAGTAACCCCCCAAGTGACCAGGCCTTTGTACCTTCACATGACAAGTCATCAGATATAGGATACCCTGGAAAGGTATCCTGGAACACACCTGGAACACACCTGGAAAGGTTGTGTTCTTGAGCAAGGTAGCTGAGATAGAGTCTGAAGGAGCTGACAGATGGAACAGCAAGTTTCATGAAGGGGATCATTGTAGCTCACGTCCATATCCATTCCAGTCCCCCCTTAGTGTCACTCAGAACCATTTCTTCAGGTACATACATATATATTTGGAGAGTTATTATTCTAGGATTCTAATGTCCCCCTCTTTCCAAAAGAAGCTTAGAAGTAAAGGGTTAGTGGCACAAATTGTAGACCCTACCAGTAGAACTGGTCTTAAGACCATGATAGTCATCGTCTTTCTCCTCCAATACCCATTCTAGATTCCTCTTACCTCAGCGCTACTTCTGCTGATTTTGGTGAATGATCTAATGGTGGTGCCCATACTCCCACACCTGAGGGTAATGATTCATCCCTGGACACCTGGAGGCCAGGACTGCTGACATGTCCACTTACCATCACCATTGAGCAAAAGAGTACAAAAACATATTCAAGGGTATTATCTGGGGCCGTACATATTTATCCCTGTGTAAAGGCACCTCTACTGCCCCCTGAAGGTCAAGGTCCCATTACCCCTTCCAGGGTGGTAACTCCTCTCCTTGTTTGCCAGTCCCTGGACACAAGGAAACTGAAGTGCCTAGTGGCACTTGTAATGGCAATTGTAGTTTGTATTTCAATGGGACACTTGCTAGGTCCCCTAGCAAAAGCGTGTCCCTTTGGAAACCAGAACCTCTAACCTTACAGAGTCTAGAATTATGGGGTCAAAAAAGACAAAGTCTCCAGTGGGTCACTGGGAGACATAGTAACTGAGATCACTCCTACTTCCATCCCTTAGTTACTGGATGTATATTAATCTAACTTGGGAATATAGTGTCACACAAGTTTTTTCAGATTCAATTTTCCAGAGGATGGATGCCTTTTCTTACAGAGGGTTGCTTCTAAGCTAGCATTTCAACTGTGTCCTCAGAAGGTCATTTTAATATTCTATCAGACAGGTGGCTTCTGATTGGTATGGTGTGTGGTATGACCAGTGGATCCATTTGCTGTAGGCCCACAACCATACCTCCGTTTAAAAAAAAAAAAAAGTTACTTTATTAAGTCATCTAAATGCCCAACGTGAAGCTTAATCTCATGACCCTGAGATCAAGAGTCACACGCTCTACCAACTGAGCCACTCAGGAAGCCCTCCCATACCATCCTGTAAAATAAAATAGGCTCCCTGCTCTGACACAGTGTTATATAGGATCCTTTCTCGGGGATAGAAGAGTCCATAAATTCTTGGATAGTTCCAGTACTGAGGTCTTGCAGGCAAGAAAGCAAACCCACTCCCAGAATATGTGTTTATTCTTGTTAGAAGAAGCCTCTGGCCTTTCCATGATAGAAGGGACTCAAAGTAGTTAACTTGTCACCAGTGGTCTCCTTGAGGAACAGCACTGTATTGGGGGCTCAGCATTGGTATCTCCTGATGGCACGTTGGGCATGTGATGACAGCAACAGTGAAATCCACCTTGGTAAGCGGGAAGCCACGCTGTTGAACCCATGTCTAGCATCCATCTCTCCCACATGGCCACTGCATTCATGGGCCCACTAAGCCAGCACCCAAGTAGCTGGTGAGCGAGACTGACGGAGTCATCATGTCTACTTGGCTGTTTAGATCTTTCTCCATGGTTGGTGTTCTCAGGGGGGGCATTAACATATAATACAAAGATTTTCACACTTTGTTCCCGTTCCCATTACACTCATCGCCTCCTTGTTCCATCCTTTACATCTTACTCCTTCACGTGTGCCTGCCCATGAATCTGGGTATATTGTAACCTCAGGCCACTTCCTTCACACAAAGTGGATAGACAGGGGCAGCACCCCAACCTCTGCCCATTAGGAGGATTCTCCCTCGCTAGTGTCTTTCAAAGCTACTTCCAAATAAGGCTGTTGTGCAGCTGCTTCCATTTTTAAGCACCGGCAGACTAAGCTGTTCTATTTGTAAACCAAGCTTGTAGATGCTGCTCTTCCGTCAGCTGAATAAGAGATTCCCAGGACCATCACAGCGCGGTGAGGGAGAGGAGCTGGTGCCCAGTGGTGAAGGTCACCACTCACGCAGCTTGTTTGTGCTCCTTCCCACGCTTGAGCTCATGCTCCTCTTACAACAAATGGCTGCAGGATTCAAGCAACATTACGTGAACCCAGCTCTTGATGGGCAGCATAATGGAAGCATGGTCCTTTAGTGTCACATGGGCAGGCATTCCATCTGTCCCAATGTCCATTAGCATGCCAGAAGTGTGTATGTGTGTGTGTGTGTGCATGTATGTTTTAAGTATATAATGCTCCTTGTGCCAGAATCTCAGGGGTCTGCACTGTTATTCTCCTGGGCTTTGCTATAAGCCCTGTGGTTGTGTTGCACCTTTTCCTGCTGCGTATCTGGAATACCATAGGGCCCGCAGGGCTGTAGGGCTCAAGTAGTCAGGCTGCTCGCGCTGCAACTTGTATTTGCAGAAGAACTCTTTTTTGTGTCAGCACCTACTGAAAGCTGCCATCGTCTCTTGTCACCTGGCATCTGAGCTAGATAAGTATTCTCTGGTGTGGAATACGCCTTCTCTAGAACTGACAGCAACCTCTCAGGGATAGGAGTTCCACTCTGCAGCGGGAAGTCAAGACAATGATTTGTCTTTGACTTTGGAAGCTACCCCCTGGCGCACCACTGACTACAAGGCTGCAAAATTTTATTTATGTGTCAGGATTCTTATTCTTTGTAGGGTTTTTCTCAGCACAGAGTGTATGCGTCTTACTCAGTCCTCTAGTATGTTAACCATTCTTATTCATTAGCCCCAGTTAGCATAATATCATTGATGTAATGGATCAATGTGAGGTTCTATGAGACATCCAGATGGTCCAGATCATTTTGGCCTATATTCTTGTAGAAAGCATAGAATTAACATAGCTCTGGGAAAAAGCTGTAAATATATATTATTATCTACTCTATGTAAATGCAAACTGTTCCTGATGCTATTTTTTTATCAGAATATAAAAGAATACATTTGTCAAGCCAATCACCATGTATCATGTACCTGAAACCACCTTAATTTGCTCTAGCAAATATGTTAATCATATCCAGTACTGTGACTGCAATCAGGCAGAGAGATGATTCAAGTTTGCAGTAAACTATCATTTTCCAAGACCCATCTTCTTCTTCTGGGGACAGACTGGCAAATTAAATGGAGATGTGGTAGGGTCCCCCATTCCTACATCTTTTTTTTTTTTTTGACAAAGAGAGAGAGAGATCACAAGTAGGCAGAGAGGCAGGCAGAGAGAGAGGAGGAAGCAGGCTCCCCAATGACCAGAGAGCCCGATGTGGGGCTCGATCCCAGGACCCTGAGATCATGACCCGAGCCAAAGGCAGAGGCTTAACACACTGAGCCACCCAGGTGCCCCATTCCTACATCTTTTATATCCTTAGTTTTACTATCTCCCAACCTGGGGTCATGACATTGGTTTTGGTTTTTGGATGGGACTGGAGAGAGGATAAAATGTTTTCAGAGGCTTCTACTTGGACTTTCCTGCTATAAGAGCCTATATACCAAAGGCCAAGAACCCAAGGTTGGAGTTGTACCGACTGCTGCATAGGTCAATCTCAATTATATACCCCGAGATCATGAAAACGACTGCTGGGTAGACCAATAGATCTAGTAAGAAGGACCTTGGTCAAGACTCCATAAACCTCCATTCTTTTTTTTTTTTTTTAAGATTCTATTTATTTGACAGAGAGAGACATAGCAAGAGAGGGAACACAAGCAGGGGGCGTGGGAGAGGGAGAACCAGGGAGCTGAGCAGGGAGCCGAATGCGGGGCTCGATCCTGCGACCCTGGGATCATGACCTGACCTGAAGGCAGACCTTAATGACTGAGCCACCCAGGCGCCCCCATAAACCTCCATTCTAACAGGAAGACCATAATGATACTTTGGGTCTCTGAATGTCTATATTAACACAGACCTTTGTTTCCCACAGTCCCCAGAATGTTTGGGATACCTGACTATAAGTGACTATTCAGTCAATGGGTCTGTATCCAAAACCCAATTCAAGTCCAGAAGCAGAGCAAGAAATCAAAACATTTAATTGCCCTCAATCTAGCAGTCATCCATCTTTTATTTCTTCTGATGGAACAAGCTGAGTTATACCCTTATTGGGTGCCCATCTCTTTTGCTCCTAGGCATACTGTGTTCCATTAAACATCTCTATTACTCTCTGCAGATCAGGCCCCCTTAGATACCCTATGACTCTGCCACTCATTAAGAAAATTACATCCATCTTCCTTCTGGCTGTTAAGTGGCACTACCCACTCTCTCTGGTTTTGGAGTCCTATCATCCCCACTGCTATTATTGAACCTAATTCTGTATTGGCCTTTCCTACTGTTAACCCTGTCTTATAAAAGAGCTTCCTCACTGAACATTTTAATAATGCTATTACTGCTCTCATGAGTGTATTACTTATGACCTTGGCAATGGTGTATCCAATAGTCCTTTCCAGGGTACATAATCATCTGGTGTCTCTTTCAGCCTTACATACATTTCCATTTGAGCATGCCCATTTCCGCGGGCATTTCATCCCTTTCTCTACTGTCTATGATAGCAATTTTGGCATTTCTCCTTCCGTTAGCATGAGCCATCATTTTTTCCTTGCTTCTAGGACCCACACTAGTAGATTTCACATTGTCTGCTCAGATCCTTGACAGACTGTTAAATCTTATATTTTAGGAAGTGTCCACAAATCAGTAAACTCTCCTCTCTCCAGTACATTGTTCTAGCCTGCTTGATAGAGCAGTCTCAGAATCCAGTCCCTCTAATGTTCCCTCAGCTCCTGCCAGTACATTCTAATTAGGTCTTATAACCCCTTTAGGTAAGAGTCTCTTTCCTTCCTTATCAGGCCCACCATGTCCCCAGCTATGTTATGTTGAAACTTAACCCTAGTTAGAGGCCTAATGACCAGAAAAAAAAATGGGGTCCGATTATGAGGAAGGCACATTCTGCCCTGCAGGGAAAGACCTCTGCATCGTCTTCAAGCAAGGAAAGAGTGCTAGCTTTTAATGGAGATGGATGGTCACTTCCGTAAGCCAGGAGGATTCAAAGAAGTCAAGGGTTCATCATCTTAAATAGCATCTACCCAAATGTCCCCAGTTTGAGTGCCAGTGTTCTACTTTTTTTCTCTACCTTTTTTTTTTTTTTAAAGATTTTACTTATTTATTTGACAGACAGAGATCACAGGTAGGCAGAGAGGCAGGCAGAGAGAGAGAAGGAAGCAGGCTCCTCGCTGAGCAGAGAGCCCGATGCAGGCCTCGATCCCAGGACCCTGAGATCATGACCTGAGCTGAAGGCAGAGGCTTAATCCACTGAGCCACCCAAGCGCCCCCCCCCTTTTTTTTAAACCATGGCCCTGATGTTGGCATAACAGAGTTGCTTTGATTTAGTATTTAACCCTTTTCCATTAATGATACAATTTTAAACAAAAACACCCCCAAATCCTCTGTGTCTGTATGTGTACAAGTACACACATAGGCAAGCACATGCCAATGGAGTACACAAGCATTTAAATAAATTTCTGGAAGAAAACATCAAACTTTTTTTTTTTTTTTAAGATTTTGTTCATTTATTTCAGAGAGAGAGCACAAGTCAGGGAAAGAGCAGAGGAAGAAGGAGAACCAGACACCCTACTGAGCAGGGAGCCTGATATGGGGCTCGATCCCAGGACCCTGAGACCACGACCCAAACTGAAGGCTGTGGTCCAACCAGCTGAGCCACCCAGGTGCCCTGTAAGCATCAAACTTTTAGTGGTGGTTACATATATGGAGAGGAGTAAAGTGGGAAGATGTAGAGAGAGGAACTTGCACTATTTGCTATACATTCTTCCATGGTGTCTGATTTTTTCCTGCAAACAATTGTACAATATTTTAAAATACTAGAAAAATGAAAATGATCCTTGCTGTAGAGGGAGAGAAATGAAAGAAGAAGTCTTTAGTGATGTTCTTGATTTTCCCTCCAAGAGGTTTGACTTCACTTGACCCCACCCCATGGGGAGAGAAGGGATGTCTGAAGGTCACTGTGCAATGAACTAGTCTCTTGCTCCTGGAGAAGTGAGAGGAAAGGGCTTCTTATCTGTGGTCAGCCCTACTCTTTCATTCCTTCTCAGAAGAGGCCAAAGGGCTTTGCAGCTGAGATCCACAGCCAGTGGAAACTGCACCAGAAGCCAAGCAACCTGTGTGCCTGTTCAAGAAAGGTGATTCAGTTGGAGGCAGTCTGTACATGATACTACAGGAGGAGTTGAATCTTTGCATTAACAAGTTTTATTGACAGTGCCTGGCTGGCTCTGTTGGTAATGCATGCGTCTCTTGATCTTGGGGTTGTAGGTTCAAGCCCCATGTTGGGTACAGAGCTTACTTTTTAAAAAATAAATAAATAAATAAAAGCACAGCATTTCTCAGCTTTTTGGCAAGTTAGTAGAATGGAAAGGGCCAAATAATTTATATAAATAGAATAAAGTTTCTGTCCCTTACAGCTTTTGGTTAGACAGATTTTCAATACATTTGACAAATGTATTTAAGTGATGTATTCATTTCCTGAAACTGCTGTAACAAATTATCACAAATTTGATGGCTTCAAACAACAGAAAATTTGTTTTCTTACAGTTCTGCAGGCCAGAAATCCACAGTCAGTTTCACTAAGCAGAAATCAAGGCATCGGCAGGGCCCCCTCCCTCTGGCAGCTCTAGGGGAGAATCTTTTCCTTGACTCTTCTGGTTTGGGATGGCTGTCAGTTTGTCTTCGCTTGTGGCCACATCACTCCAATTCTGCCTGTCTTCACATGGCCCTCTGTTCTGTGCGTACGTGTAATCTCCCTTGGCCTCTCTCATAAGGGCATTGTGGCGGTATGTGAGGCCTACCCAGATAATCCAGAATCATCTCTCCATCTCAAGATCCTTAACTTGGATCCCATCTGGAAACACCCTTTTTTCCTTATAAGTTAACATCTTTAGGTTCCAGGAATTAGGACCTGGCATCTTTGAGGCCAATTATTCAGCCTACTACAGAGGGACTGATGTCACACATGTAATATGTATGAAATCAGTTTGGGGAGGCTTCATCTTCTCAAAGACCAATCTGCTTCTAAACCCGATACTGAGAAACAATGGGAGTTTCACGTATCTGCCAATCAGAAGAAAACCACCATGTGGCTCAAGACACATGGATAGAGAAGATAATTGGTGGCTTCCAATTTAACATTCCTACCACTGAGCTACTGAATCAGAATCTTCCCATCTGACTCTTACCCTCACTGAAGGCGTAAGAGTAGATGCTGGTGTTCACAAACCACTTCTCACATGGGAAACTCCACATAGCTGACTTCTGGGTAATAAGCAGGGGTTTACTTGTTTAACCATGTAAGATTCACAAATCAGGAAATCAAATTGGAGTACTAGTTAACATGTATTAAGCATTGATTATCTCTCCAGTACTGAGTGGATTACCTTGCATGTATTCTGTTATTTAATTCTCAGAGCTAACTTTTGAGGTGGATTCCTTCACTAAAGCTCTTTGGTTATATCCTACATAAACAAAAAAGGACTTATCCGAAGAAGACCTCTGGACTGGCTCATGAATCAGAACAGCTGCACAAACAGGGTTAGGACAGAAAGCACAACCGCTCTGAGGGACTCAGTCACGGCTCTAGGTTCTCTTCCCATTCTATGGCACTGTCATCATCAGATGGCCCTACCTAAATTGCTTGGCCTCTCTGTGGGTTTTCACTGATAATTTGAATTCTAGGCACAGTTTAATTTGACTCTGCTGAAATAAAGGCACTCTTGTTGGCCCTGCTTGAGACAAATGCCCCCCTTGGGCCAGAGGAGCATGTTCAGTTATGGGGGAAAGAGTGAGCAAGAGGAATGAAGCAGACCAAACTGATAGTTGCTTCATAAATCGTGTTACCTCATTTTACAAATGGGAAAATATTGAGCCTCAGAGAGGGTACAGCTTTGTAGCAAGTTGAAAGCCATATTTGAATGCAATTCTACTCAACCCAAACCCTGGATTCTTTTTTTTTTTTTTTAAGATTTATTTATTTTAGAGAGCAAACACAAGGGAGGGGGGAAGAGCAGGGGGAGAGGGAGAGAGAGAATCCCAAGCAGACTCTGAACTCAGCACAGAGCCCAAAGCAGGACACAGTCTTACAACTCCAAGATCATGACCTGAGCCAAAACCAAGAGTCATCTCTTAACTGACTTTGTCACCTAGGTGCCCCCAAATCCTGGATTCTTAACCACCCTTCCCATCCCAGTATCTGTTGTAGCCCAGGAATCAAAGACAGATTCTGAAGTAGTTTCTATATGAAGTTCCATCAAGAATTGTCTTATTTCAGCCGATTCTGAGGCCCAGGAAAGTAAATGTACAATCTCTCTGAAACAGAGAATGCTCCTGTTCATTAATTTGCTGCATATTTTGTGAGCAATATTGAGTGCGGCGTTGGACAAAATGGACACATTTTATAGCTTAAGTGTGGTGCAGGGAGCAAAACTCAACTCTAATAAGCTTATACCAAACAGTATTTGCTGATTCAAGGGAATGGGCAACCTAAGGGAGAAACAGCCTTCAGCAAATCTAGATGCAGTGCCATGGGGACTGGTTCCTCTCACTCTTCATCTTCAGGCTCTCTTTCCCTCCATGGTCATTTCACTCTCAGGCAGACTCCCTCCAAGGGAAGACAAAATGGCTGCCAGCATCACCAACACACAGCAACAGCAAGGAAAAGAACTCTTTTACTCCCTGCATCCATGACAATTCTGTAAAAGGATTCTGACTGGCCCTTCATGGATCAGCTGCTGAGTGACAAGCTAGACAATCACTGTGTCCAGGGAAATCGTGTTCATATTCTGACATGGTGTTCTGCTTCTTGTGTCCATTCCTATGGTGGATTGCATGGGACCACAGGACTGGCAGATCCACCAGAATCACACAGAGTGGGCTAAAAACACTTCCCCAAAATGAAAGAGAAATGTTGTTGCAGAAAAAAGGGAGAAAGGAAGCAGGTAGAAAAAAAACATTACAAACACATTATAAACAAACCATGGTGTACATCCTTGGGGCCCACCTTACCCAGCAAATCAGAATATCTCTGTATGATTCTTACACGTGCTAAAGTTTGGTCCATGCTACAGTTGATAAAATGAAAGGAATTCCAGGAAAGGCACTGAGGAAAAATAAGATTATGAGGTGAAACGAGTAAATCAGAGGTACAATGAAGAGTAGATAATAGAAGGATGAAATAAAGGGGGAAAAGGGAGAGATAGAAAAGCAAAAACAAGCAATAACCCAAGCAGCATTTGGATGGACAAGGCATGTTCTCAGGAGTCAGTCAACCTTTTATATCCAAGGGGGTTTTGTGTAGAAGAGGTGATGGGCTTAGAAGGCAGGAAGACTTGAGTCTGAATTCTCATTCAGCACCTATCAGCTTTAAGAATTTAGGCAGATGTTTCATCCTCTCTGGTATCAGTCTTCTGATCTGTAAATTGGGGATAATGATATTCTGCTCACAGTATTCTCCTAAAATTCCAGAGATTATAATGCTTGCAAAATTGTCATTCTTGTGTTAGTTGCCTCCCATTTCTCTTAAAACTTTCTGCAGAATTAAGACCCAAGAGATAGGAAGAATTTAGGAAGAGAAAGGCTTGGGCTTAATATGAAGAGCTCTCTAATAACTTGAGTCACCCTACTACCCGATGAGCTGTGACCTTGTTGATAAGGATTGAATGTGTCCCCCATCAAAATTCATATGTTGAAACCTCAAACCCCAATGTGACTGTATTTGCAGATAGGGCCTTTATTGAACTAATTAAGGTTAAGTGAGGTTATAAGGCAGAGCTTGATCCAATAGGATAGTATCCTTATAAGAAGAGGCACCAGAGAGCTTGCTCCCACTTTGCATGGAAGGGACAGTGAAGAGGAAGCCATCAGTAAGTCAGAAAGAGAGCTCTCACCAAGAACTGATCCACGCTAGAACCTTGATCTTGAACTTTCCAGTTCCCCGAACTGTTTGAGAAAATAAAGTTCTGCTAAGCTGCCAAGCCTGTAGTGCTTCGTCATCACAGCCTGAGCACACTATGATACTACCCTCAATGGAATCACTAAAACAATCTGACAGTCCCCTTTCAGAGATACAGAGGGACTTTCCACAGGAGGACCGTGGAATGAGTGCAAACTATCTCTATAAGTTTATCCCAGGGCTTCTCAACCTTGGCTGCATATTGGAAGGATGCGGGGAACTATTTATTTATTTATTTACTTTAAAAATATTTTATTTATTTATTTTAAAGAACGAGAGTGTGAATGGGGAGGGGCAGAGAGGGAGAGAGAGAATGTTAAGCAGGCTCCACGCCCAGCACAACATGGAGCCAGACACGGGCCTCCATCTCGGGACCCTGAGGTCACAATCTGAGCTGAAATCAAGAGTCTGACACTTTACCAACTGAGCTACGCAGGTGCCCCACCTGGGGAGCTTTTCAAGTATTCTGGTCAAAAAAAAAAGGTATTGCTGCCCAAACCTTCTGTCCCAAACCAATTAAATCAGGATCTCTGAGTGTGTGCATTTTAAAATAGTGTCCCTGGTGATTTTAATGTGCAGCCAAGACAAGATTGAGAATCACTCCCTTAAGACATCTGAGACCCATTCCAGCTCAGGGTTATTGTTAATTTATTGAGACTTCCTTTGGTGACAGAAGAAAGCAGCACGTGTCATGAACCCCACTTTGCCAGTATGGAAGAAAGAATTGTGAAGTTAAGCTACCCAGGTCACTAAACAAGCTGATGATGAAGTTATCTTTCTATCTGTGACCTTTGGAATTCCTAATTAGATGCAGACTACATTTAACAGTGTAGCAGACATTTGCTGTTTTTGTTAGGCCGGCATCCTTCCCCTTGTATTGGAAACAGCTTGTCTTTGACGGGGGAGACTACTGCTTCCCAATTCTAGAGTCTTTTTTTTTTTTTAATATTTTATTTATTTATTTGACAGACAGAGATCATAAGTAGGCAGAGAGGCAGGCAGAGAGAGAGGAAGGGAAGCAGGCTTCCTGCTGAGCAGAGAGCCCGACGAGGGGCTCCATCCCAGCTCCCTGAGATCATGACCTGAGCCTAAGGCAGAGGCTTAATCCATTGAGCCACCCAGGCACCCCTCTATGGAGTCTTAAAAGGACTGTTGATCACAAGGTACCGCATATGGCCCAAACTAATCCAGTCAGACTCTTCAGGGAGAATGACAGAGACTTAGGTGGGTGGAATGTTCTATTACCATGGCATGACTAAAGAAACACATATACTCCTTAGTAAGATCTTGTAGCTTCCTCTTTTCCTTTCTTCCCAAGACCTGGCTCACAGTATTTCCTTTAATTTTGCGACCTATAATGTATGCTTCTACTGCCTTCCTTCTTCTACCTTGGTGAATCAGGGCTTCTTCCAGTTGCTTGCACGACCGACTCAAAACGGTACCGGGGGTGAGCCCTGCACACAGCAAGAACCTCAGCTTTGGCAATGGCGGGTGTAGGTAGGTATAAGGCAGTGAAAATACCCCAATTCAGTTGAAAAAGTTGAAGCCCAGTCTTTCTCTTGAAATTCCCAATTTTCACATGCCCAGCAAATGTCTTGTTTTGCTCAATCTAGCTGTGATTAAGTGAGCTATGTATGCAAAATGCAAGGATTCCCAAGAGCAAGGTATTCCCCTCTCTGGGATGATTTGGGATGTTGGTAGGTTGGAGCTGCCACTGGGTGTGCTTTATGGCACTTTTTTTTTTTTTTTAACCCATTAGAGTAGCTTTCATGCACATCAAGCCCTGGACCAAACCAAGAATTTTGCTGTTATGACTCTCAAACAAGTAAATGGGAATTGGAAATTTAGGTGCAGAGAGTAGCACCCAACCAAATTCCCCAACTTTCTAAGATTGATCTTCTAGAAAGAGCCTATGGAAAGCAAAAGGCAGAGCACAGCAAGTGGGCATAATAATAATGGTGGTGACCACCATTTGTTAAGCTCTTACTATGAGCCCCTGAGCTATTATGTCATTCATCCTAGAAGAGTGATACTATTATGTTTTGGTTTATTTTGTTTCTAAGATTGAACTGCAGATGCACAGAACCGAATTGATCCAGTCAGTCATTCTTTCCCGTGACTGGCATGATATAATCATCTGTCTAGACATGACCCCTATTTTTTCTTACCTTCTTTATTCCTCATTCCCGAGTGTATCTAATGTATGTGGTTCCAATCTATTCTCCATAGACTTACAGATCCACAAAAATATGTAGTGTAGTGTCTGCTTTTAAAATATATATAAATGGATCATACTGCATGTCTAACTCTGCAATTTGCTTTTTTTATTCAGCATTATGTTTCTGAGATCCATCCCTGTTGATATATATAGGGAGAGCTAGTTCATCTGTTTAAACTGTTCTGTGGTATACTATCATATTGATATACGATCGCTTACCTATGTATTTCACCCTGACAGATATCTAGACTGTTATTAATTCTTTCCTACTACAGAAAGGGCTTCAAACCAATAACCTTGTATATGTCTCTCAATGCACTGGGCAAGAATCTCTCTAAGATTTACCTAGAAGTAGAATGCCTGGGCCTTAAGCTTCATGCATTTTCAGTTTTAGTAAATCCTGCCAAATTACAAAGTAGTTTTGCTAATTTGCACTCCCACCAACAGTATAGGAGAGTTCTTGGGGGAGATTCCATTATTATCTCCGTTTTGCAGATGAGGAAACACACAAAATGTCCGAAGCGAAACGCTGTGTCTATCTGAACCACGTCTACCTAAACTCCCGGTCTACACCACACGATATGCACTAATTAACGGCGGGAGGTGGGTTTAGCTCCAAGTGACAGAATGCCCCAACTGTGGCTTAAGGAGTAAGAGTATTTATCATCTCACTTAACAAAACTAGTAGAAGGAAGTGGTTCCAGGGCAGCTAAGCAGCTCAGCTGTGTCATCCGCAACATGGACGCTTTTTCGTTTTTAATTCTGCTATGCTTAACTGTTACCACCCTCATTTCATCCCTCTCAGTCCTAGGATCCTTGACACTGCTCTGACACCACGTCTGAGTTCACAGCAGAGAAGGGGGATTTGTGTAGCGGCACCACGAAGCTCTTCCCGCTCTCGTCCTTTTTTAATAGGAAAGCAAAATGCCTTCCTTGAATTCCCCACTCGGTACCCCCCCCATGCCCTTTTTTTCATGGGTCAGAGCCCACTACTGGTCCAATCTTCAGGCAGAGTCGAAGGAGATTATGTCTGGTTTAGGTCAACCACGACTCAGCCGCCGGGGCTACGGAGAGGGTTTACCTTTGTGATCTCAAGCCATCCCCCAGTCTCAATGCTGTTCTGTCAGCGAGAAAGAATCCCCCAGGTTGTTGGATAACAATTTGGCTTTTCTTTTATCGCTGACATTTTCGTCTCAGATTGTTTTGCTGGCTTCTCCTTCCTACTCAGTCATTAAATACTTGCTTCACCTTGGACCTCTTCTCTTCCCGAGACGCTTAGGAGAAGACTAACAGATGGACAGCAGGTCAAATTTAAGTTTGTGCCACCTGCTGCATTCCCTCTGCCTATGCTGATAGCATCCACTTTCATAGTTTCATTTGCCATTTACATATTGATAACTCCTAAATTTGTATCTCCAGCTTCCTCTTCTTTCTTGAGCTTCAGATTTATATGTAACATAGCCTCCTTAGAGATTCCTAAGACATCAAACTCAGCACGTCCAGAACTGAGCTTTTCACCTGCCACCCAAACTTGTTCTTTCTTTTCTGGTGCATCCTGTCTCCACGAACGCAACTCCCACTAGAGTTGCCCAAGTCAGAGACCTGTGACACTTCCCACACAATCCCTCTCAAGTTTGTCTGCTTTTCTTCATCTGCATGACAAGAGCCTTAATCTAAAACTCCTAGGAGAATGTTTCTGGTATAGACCAGCACCTGAGCACCTGGGTTATAAATGTGGTCTCAAGCTCCACTCCAGACCTTCTGGGTCTGAATCTGCATTTTAACAGGATTCCCAGATAATTTATTAAAATATGAGAACTTCTTATCTTGACTTTTGATAGAGCTTATTAATTGGTCTCCCTAAATTAGTCTCTTGGCCCCTAAAACTCTTTCTTGACACTACAAACCTCCAAAGTCACTTCCCTTATCAAATCCAAACCCTGTAACTGCCTCCCCTCACCCTTCCCCAATTGCTTTGGAGATAGAAGGCAAAGCTTACAGAATACAAAGCCCAACGGAAGTTTCCCTCCTGCCAAATCTCCAGCCCCATTCTGGCTTGCCCTCTGGCCTCCAGCCACATGTAGTCGTCCTATTCCTGTGCCCAGCCCGATTTTTTCCAAGTCAGGGACTTTTTGCCTGCAACAGCCAGCATGATCTCAACTGCCCTGGCACATAATTGAGTCCTCCTCTCACTTCCTCAAGGAAGTCCCCTTCCCCACCGGCCCGGACAGCCCACGGGAGGTCAGCCACTCTCACGTTAACCTCCCTTTGCATGCTGTGCTACTTCAGTCATTTATCACAGTCGTACTTAAAAAACGGAGCGTGTGCTTCATTGTGTAATGGCAGGCTTCCCCCATGGAACGGCAGCTCTAAGACAAGCGCATCGGCTCCCGCATCCTCGCGTCCTTCTGGCACCTAGCACAGTGCTGGATACGGGTCACATACTCAACCAGTCGCTGTTGACTCAATGACTATGAATGAAGGAATGAATGAATAACCATCCCCAGGGGGATGTCCTGGCCCAGGGTAACCCTGCCTCCTTAGTTCCGCGGGAATTCAGAATCCGAAAAAGATTGAGGAGGGCCAAGGAAGTATAATTTGACCACCAGCAAGCGAACTGGGGATGAAAATGTCCAATTCTGACAGATGTACCCCATGCACGTGCTGAGAGAAAAACAGAGTCAGCTGCGGGCTGGAGAGTGATGGTAAACATTTCATTCCCTGGCCAGCACCCTCCTCAATACACTCCCAAACTGACCTTTAGAAGGACTTTTGTATAGTGGGAGGTCTCTTTTAACCTCCCATGAATAAGAGTGTGAAGTGCTGTTTGCTTTTCTCCCTTTGTTCTCAGGCTGAGAAAAGTCTGGAGGTGGTAGAGAGAGGCTTAGCCATACAATTGCCTTCCCTTTCAGATGCTAAAGAGGGTTTTGGCTACTGGTTCAGTAGAATCTGAGAGCTGTAAAGGTCTGGAAGAGATCCACTCCCCCTTCCTTTTGGCATCTCATTTCCTGCCAGCTAGGGGCTCATTTCCTGCCGGCTAGGGGCAACCTCGCAATTACTAGGAAAAAACCACAGCTGCCGGCCAAAGTAGCGTCAACGATGTCTCCGCATGGTGAACCAGTGGAGGAGAGGTAGGTGCTTCTCCCCAGGAGAACTCCAGGATGTATCGAGTCCACATTACCGGAGCTGGCCAGAGAACGTTCGCAGCTTTCTCCTCACCTGGGAGGGAGCTGGAGTCAGAGGGCATCTTGCTCAAGATAGCAGTTAGCACAGCCCTTGACTCCCCTACAGTATGGATCTATGTTTTGGGGGTCTGATGTTTAAACAGCTGGGAGGGCTCTCTTTAAATAAAAGAACGTAAAACTATGAATAAAATCAGATTGAGGGCTTTGGGGAAAAACTGAGGATCTTCATAGGCTTCATGATAACATCCGCCCTCTGACCCCAGCTTGCTAGCGTGCTGGAAAAGACTTAGGCAAGTTATACTCACACCCTAGAGCTTTAATTGGGTAATCTGTACAGTAGGACCTCTAGTCCTTCTTAGAAATGGTATGACGTAAAGATGCATGAAACAAAAGAAAGTACCTGTTTTTTGATAGGAAGGGCTCAATAAAAATGCCATTTTGGAGACCTTCTCTTTAGGAAATTGTAGATCCACTCTGGGTTACCTTCTCCTCCACTTCAGCTTCTCCTTTAGCTTTATTGAAGTTTTTGCAGGTGTTGCTATAATCCATCCGGAATAGATATTGTTACTTGCAGACTTAATGGAAGTTCTCAGACTAGCAAACTGAAATCAACACTTCTTCTTTTTTTTTCTTTTTTTTGGACCCTCCAAGAGGCCTACTAAAGTTAATTTGTATTAGTTTTGAAAAAGTCAGTCCAAGGTTGTTTTGTTTCATTTTATTTTCAGCTTCATTTGATGTGTTGTTTGATGTGTTGTTTAATATGTGTGTGTGTGTGTGTGTGTGTGCAAAAGGTAATCCAAAAGTCAACATGGTATGTGGTACACAGAGTGTGTTGTGTGTGTGTGTGTGTGTGTGTGTGTGCAGGTGCCCATGTACACACGCACGCAGGCTCAGAATCATATTGTTTACCATCCCTCACCAGTTCTATGTTTATAATCCTGAAGGCATCTGGGTTTATAATAAATCAAGATCAGCTAGAAAACCTGTGGAGGAATAGAATAGGAAGAAGGAAAATAAAAGGACAAGGATGTGAACTCATAGCTAGCAAGTAGGTCAATAGTATTGGGGTTAGTGGGGGAGCCTCTGGCCTCATACTTCCTTGTTCAACTCCCAGCTCTGCCACGTACCAGTTTTAACCTATAGCTATATTCATTTGAACTTTCGAAATCTCACTTTGCTCATCTCTAAAACTGGGATATTTATAGGACTTTCCTAAGAGGTTTGCTATGAGGATTAAATGAGAAAATCCTCTCACTGTGCTAAGAACAGTAACTGGAATAGGGTAAACCCTCCACAAATGTTAGTCAGTATTAAAAGCAACTCCTGTGTATCCTATAGTGAGCTTTACATCTGTCACCTCTTGCTCACAATACTGGGGAATTAAATGACCTTCCCCAAATGGGGAAGTACCAGAATTTCATCAAGAATCTAGTTTCAGGGGGCGCCTGGGTGGCTCAGTGGGTTAAGCCTCTGCCTTCTCCTCAGGCCATGATCTCAAGGTCCTGGGATGGAGCAGGCATTGGGGAGGCGGGGTGTCTCTGCTCAGCAGGGAGCCTGCTTTCCTCTCTCTCTCTGCCTGCCTCTCTGACTACTTGTGGTCGCTCTCTCTGTGTATCAAATAAATAAATACAATCTTTAAAGAAAAAAAAATCTAGTCTCAGTGAATCCCCATTTAGGCTGTTTACCAAGTCAAAGATCCATGGATTTGTAAGATGATTGCTTCTTACTAAGTATTAAGATGTGGGGAGAAACAATGTTTCTCAGAAATGGAATACATCAGTGCTCTTTCCTCTATACTATACTACCTCCTGTCTCTCTCCCCCAAGCTTCCCTTCACTAGAGCTGTTAAGAGATCAATTTAGGCATAGGAAAATTTTTAAGAGCTTATTTGGGCAAAAATAAATTCAAATCAGGCAGCATCCAGTCTAGCAAACAGAATGGAGCTCCCAGGAGCTGTACGAAATGATAGCCTTTTACAGGCTGAGGGAAGCAGGTCTTCTTTGCCTTTTTCACCAGGCAAAAACGTGGGTTGGTTATTGCAAGGTTACTTTTCTTTAAGGGCTGGGGCTTTACCAGGCGGGATTACCCTAACTAGTGCTGACCAGGCAATTCCTGATTGACTGGTTTAAGATATCATTTCTGGAACAGCTGAAACTAGAATTAAGTCTCCGTTTGGTGATGTGGCACTAGCATAAGTGACTCCACTTTGGGCTTATTATCTTGTTTTGACATTGTTCAACAGTAGATGTGCCGTTGCCAGACATACTTACCGATGAAGATGGATTACATGCAGAGACATCAGTGCGGGGTCCTGTAGAGTTTTCCTTGTACCCCCCATTGGCATCACTTTGAGATGTAATCGAGATACTTGGTAGATCAAACTTGGAAGGCCACTCTTTTCCTATCTAAGGAAAACTACTAGACAAATACATGGTGATGTTCAAAATCATATCTAGTCCAAGTTTTGAGTTGACATACTCTGTAGGATACTGTAGCTGAGGTTGGGAAGACTCAGATGTGGAAATCCCACTGTGGGGAACAGTGTGATGTAGAAAAGAAACATGTTGTTTGGTACAGAGGACCCAAGTCCAGTTACAGCTTGTTCAGAGCAAGTAGCTTTGAGAATTTGCGTAAAGGAGACATTGCCTATAAAATGACACCACTGATCTCTTCCTTGCCTATTTTTCCTCATTGGAATAAGGATCAGGATATAATACATATGAGATGCAACGTGTGTGGGTGTCCTGTAAAAATGTAACCTTTATTAATGTAATTGTTAATTGCTGTAGCTTGTTGTTTTTAGGAGGAATGAGATGGTGGAAGTTGGACAAGTGACATGCAGAAAGCAGTATATGTGTATATGATTGCATATGTATTCTGAAAAGTCTATAAGGGTACAGGCCAACTTGCTTATCATGACAGGGGTTTTGTCTTTACTTCTATATTGATGGATTGTTTGGATTATTTTTACAACAAGCATGTATTTTTTAAGGTTTTATTTATTTATTTATTTATCAGGGGTGGAGAGAGAGAGAAAGAGAGAGCACAAGCAGGGGGAGTAGCAACAGACAGAGGGAGAGGCAAGGTCCCTGCTGAGCAAGGAGCCCGATGTGGGACTCGATCCCAGGACCTTGGGATCATGACCTGAGCCAAAGACACATGCTTAACCAGACTGAGCCACTCAGGTGTCCAACAAGTATGCATTTTTACAAAAATTTTATTTCAGTAAATTCCTCTAAAAATGACAAAGAATGGCTGTGATAAAGAAAAGTTCTTTCAAAATCTGTAATTTGGTCAAATTGAATCCATTTTAACACAACTTATTCCAGCCCCTCATCCCACCCCAAGATGTTAATAGATCACGTGAAACAGGCCTTACTAATTCACTTCTCTTTAAATTCTATGTCCTGATATTTGGTGGTTGTTTTTTGGTTAGATACCCTCATATATAAATGGAATACCTCTTTTGAAAGAAAAATGACTAAATTTCAAAACTTAGAATCAAAAGGGACCAAATCGAGCAGTTTCCTCAAATCACAAGTACAGCATCTCAGAAATTGGAAGTTTCCCATAAAAGATTAAAGACCCAAAAAATCACCTTTTAGGAAAACTAAAATATGTAAGTTCACCTCAGTGACCAATCTTTATCTAGTTCTTTTGCTACTCAGAATTTCTCCTCTCATCTTAGAACACGTATTGTGGGATGTGGTGACTCAGTCCATTAAGCATCTGCCTTCAGCTCAGGTCATGCTTCCAGGATCCTGGGATCAAGTCCTACATTGGCCTCCCTGCTCTACAGGGAGCCTGCTTCTCCCTCTGCCACTCTCCCTGCTTGTGTGCATCCTCTCTCTCTCTCTCTCTGACAAATAAATAAAATCTTTAAAAATATATATAAGAAATGAGTAACGTGTGTGTGTGTGTGTGTGTGTGTGTGTGTTTTAATGTTCATAGCAGCTTTCTTTGTAATAGCCCCAAACTGGAAAGAGTTAACAAGTCCATCAATAGGTGAATGGGTTAACATAAATGTATGGTCACACAAAGGAATACAACTCAACAATAAAAATGGATGAATTATTTACAAACACTACAGTCTGCATAAATCTCAAAATAATATGCTGAGTGAAAGAAGTCAGACAAAAACAAAACAAAAACAGCACATACATACTGTTTGATTGCATTTATACAAATTTCCAGAAAATGCAAGGTGATCTACAGTGACCACAGCAGAGTCCGTGATCACCTGGAACCAAGTAGAAGGTGAAGAGAGATGAGAGGGAGGGAGTTGCAAAGCACATGAAGAAATATTTTAGGGTGACAGACACGTTTATTATTTTTCTCAATTGGTGGCAACTTTTTATAGAGTAGAAAGCTTTTACTATATATTGTCTATATGTAAAGCTTATTTATCTGAAGAGAGAATTCCTAAGACTAATGTGTACTGAGGCTAAGAAATTCAAGAAACTAGATAAACTGCTAGTTATTGAAATTGTTTAACTTGCAGGTGCCTGGGTGGCTCAGTTGATTAGGCGACTGCCTTCAGCTCGGGTCATGATCCTGGAGTCCTGGGATTGAGTCCCGCATCAGGCTCCCTGCTTAGCAGGGAGTCTGCTTCTCCCTCTGACCCTCCCCCTTCTCATGCGCTCTCTCTCTCTCTCTCTCTCATTCTCTCTCTCTCAAATAAATAAATAAAATCTTAGAAAAAAAATAAAATAAAATAATTTAACTCAGTAGTTATAGCTTGTTAAGTTAAAGTTATATATTTGGTTTGAGAAGGATCAGTAGTGATAAAGATTATCCAAAATAATGAGTCAAGCATTATCTGAGTTTTAAAATGACACCATTTTCCTAAAAATGTCAACTTTTATCTTTTAGGAACTGGTCAAATGTAAATACATGCTTTACATTCTATGTTTGCCTATCTAGTGTATTTCTCATAATAGTCTTTGAAAACTATCACCATAACAGGGTTTACTTCACAGAGAGACTTGTGTTGTGGACCACAGCCATCAAGCACACATTCGCAAGACATCTCGGTCGCCAGTACCTTCCCTCTGTCATCCTAGCTGATCACCACACTCTCCACCCTCAAAAAGACTCTTGTTTTCATAACCACTTCCCAGACTACCGTGTCTGTCGAACTTCAGCACTCTTCTGTACTCCATCCATCACTCCCTACCCCCACCATACAGACACATACTTCATTATATTGGCACACACATTAAGCAAACTTAAGGAATTTAAAATGCCATTCTAATGTCAAGTAGCTCTTTAAAAACTTTAGTAAGCATAAGGTCACACAGAGGGCTTGTTGTTTAATGCAGATTTGGATGCCTACTGTCAGAGCTTTTAATTTTATATTTCTAGGTGAGGAGTTAGCATTATTATTTTGAAACTTTAACATTTTAATTATTATGTGTCACAGTGTGGACCCCCTTGGGTTCATCTTGTTTGGAACTCTCTGTGCTTCCTGAACCTGGATGTCTACTTCCTTCCTCAGATTAGGGAAGTTTTCAGGTATTGTTTCTCCAAATAAGTTTTTGGCCCCCTTATTCTCTTCTTCTTCATAGGGATTATGGGATCCCTATAATGCAACAGTTTGATGCACTAGATGTTGTCCAAGACATCCCTTAATCTATCCTCTTTTTTAAAATTCTTTTTTCTGTTTCCTGTTCAGCTTGGGGGCTTTCCATTACCCTATCTTCCAGATTATGGTCTGCTCTTCTGTATCCTCTTATCTACTGTTGATTCCCTCTAGTATATTTTTCATTTCAATTACTATGTTCTTCAACTTTGATTGGCTCTTTCTTATACTTTCTATCTCTTTGTTGAAGTTCTGAGGGAGTTCATCCACTTTTCTCTCTAGTCTAATGAGCATCTACATGGTCATTACTTTGAACTATTTATCAGGTAGATTGCTTATTACTGTCTCATTTAGTACTTATTCTGAGGTTCTGTCTTGTTCTTTTATTTAGAGTATATTCCTCTCCTCATCTTGCTCAACTTTCTGTTTGTTTCTATGAATGGAACAGCTACTTCTCCTAAACTTCAAAAAACGATCTTGTCTATGATCAACCCTTTGTAAACTATGTGTGCCAGATGACTTTGGCTGGCTGGAGCTGTGGCTGGCATGGCTCAGGGTCCTGGGGCACTCTGTGCTGGGGCTGCCTAGGTGGGATGACTGGAGCTCCAGTGGGAACAATTTGAGGCTCTCTGTGTCAAGGGCACCCTGGAATGACAGCTGAAGCTCATGTGGGTACAAATGGGGATGTCTGGGGTGCTTCATGCAGGGGTGACTAACAGGGCAGCTGAATCGGAGGCATGTGTGGGCCAGGCTACCCCAGGGTACTCCACACAGGGGCTCCCTAGCAGAAAGACTGGAGCCAAGGTGGGATATGGGCCAGGGGATCCTGAGGCACTCTGCAGGGGGCGCCCTGACAGGGGAGCTAGAGCTGAGACAAGCATGGCCATGGGATCCTGGGGTGCTCTGTTTTGGGGGGTGCCCCAGCAAGTCATCTAGAGTTGAAATGGTGTTGGCCTAGAGTATTCTGGGTGTACTTTGTATGTGTGTCACCTTGGCAAGATGGCCAGAGTCATAGTGATGGCTGACCAAGGATGTCCCAGTAAGCTGGGGCTGCCTTGGTGGGACAGCTGGGACTGGTGAAGGCTAGGGACCAGGGTGTCACTGATATGGTAGTCTAGCTCTCACATCTGGCACCCTGCTTGCATCTCCAGGTGGAGGAGGAATGATGCTTGCCAGCCCCTCTGGCCCAGAGAGAGTCCCGGCAGCCCCTTACCATTTGGCAGGGCTCTAGGGTTAGTTCTTCTATGTTCTAGTTGCTCTTTTAAAGTACACCTTTTTTCCTGTGCCCTATAGCATTTGAAGCTGGTGTGGGCCAAGGGGGCTAGGGCCTGCTGAGGTGGCAGGCTGGCTCTGGACGCTGGACCCGTGCTCCTCTCTGCACTATCAAGGTAGAGGACAAATGTAAACTGTGGCACTCACCAGATGCATCCTTTATATTCCAGTCACCCTTTTAAACCATGGTTTTTTATTATTGTTGTTTGTTTTGTTTTTTTTCTGAGCTCCAGCACAGATGAATCTGCTCATGGTCCCTCATTACTATCTCTCCGGACTACAGGTCACCATGTGGGCAGGCGGAGTTTCCCTTTTTTACCCTGTCTCTGTCTCTCTTGCCATTCATTCTCTCTTTGTTCTATTTTTCATCTATCTTCTTCAGGAGGAATTGCTCTATAAACAGGTGTAGATTTGGTGTATCCTTAGAGGAAGTGAATTCAGGGTCTTCCTTCGTTGTCATCCTGGCTGGAACTCTGGTAATGTATTTAGAGCTCTATCCTCAGAACAACATTTTCCCTAATGGACTCCTCTATTTATTTATTCCCACACATTGGGTATCATCTCTGTGCATATAACTTCCAAATGGTTTTCTCTAACCTCAACAACCCTTTTCATTTTTGTAAGGCTTTTCAATTATCAGCTTGACTTGGGTTCAGTGCCAATCTCTCAACTCAAACATGCTCTAAAGCCAAATTAATATTTTTCTTTTGCCTTGCCTTGCCTTGCCTTGCCTTGCCCTGCCCTTTCCTTTCCTTTCCTTTCCTTTCCTTTCCTTTCCTTTCCTTTCCTTTCTTTGACACAGTAATTCTCTCCAGCAAACCAGGGCTAGGCAAGACTGTCATTTTACCTTGAAATTTTCTCTTCTCTGTGTCCATCAGTCCTTTGGTTAGACTTTTATTATATTGTTTGCTTCTTCCCATGTCTACTTTCACCTCCCTGGTCAGGCTCTTGCTTACAAAAAAAGCAACACGAGTGAAGAGAGACAGGCAAACGGGAGATTAGAGAAGCCTTCACATGGGGACTAGCATGGAACTCAGAACTTGAAAGCTATTCTCTTTAAGTAGAAAAAGTTATTCCAAAATAAGTTACATCAGGCATAGAAATGTCTGGCATCATTAAAGTAAGGCAAGAAAACTGATAGGGTTTTCATGTTGGGTATGTATAGATATACTCAGTGATTAGGCTGGTCAGGTATGTTCATTCCTGGAAGACTTTGAATTTCATTCCGTAGCCAGTGGAAAAATACAGATTTGTGTAGCAAGAAAACCTGCTATAAACTGTGTTCTAGTTAAGGGAACAAATCATGCGAGCATTAACTATGTCACTAGGAATTGATATACAACATATTTTGCTTTTAGAATGAATTCTTTTAGTGGCTAGTGCTTATGGGACCAGGAAGGATGGGAGACGAAGGTGCCAGAGAGGACTCTGATTTTGGTAGCCTGGATATTTAAAAGCATAATTAACCTGGAGGAGAAACACAAATTAAATGTTGTGTTTGTGAATGACAGTAGAGTTTAGTCTCGGGCATGCAGTGTGATGTGTCAGTGGGATGTACAGCAGAGGTGTCCAAAACACACCATTACCTCTGTGAGGATGATCGCCGAGAAAATATATTCCTGGCTCCCTGTTGGCTATATGGTTTTTATTTATATATTCCATCAACAAAGAGACAACCTATCTGGCCCCAAACCCATCATGAGTCCCTTGCCACAAACCATTTCACTTTCACACTGCCCCATTTTTGGTACATTTTCATTTCCCAAACTCCTTATCTACTATCTAGGAGTTGTTTTCAAATTCTCTCCCTCCCTTGATGCTTATATTTACTTAGGCATCAAATCTTAATTATTTTTCTTGTATAGTGTCTCTCGTATCCACATATCTTCTCTCTCTTTTAATTCTGTTGTCTAATTCTGGTTATTTTTTATTGGTTAATAATACCTTCTAACAAGACCTCTCCTCCAGCCAGTCCCCTTACAACCCATTCTGTCTAGTGTAATAAGTTACTCTTTCTAAAACACAAGTTGATCTTGTCACCTCCTTTTTCACAAACTTTCATTGACTTTCTGTCATCAGTAAGAGAACATTCAAATTCCTTAATATTATAAAATTCGTAATATATCTATACTCTAGCATTCTCTCCAGCCAAACTGATCTATTTTGCATCTGGGGACCTACTTTTTTTTCTCTCTCCCATCCTTGCTTCATTGCCTGCAATTGTATTGGAAGTGTGTGGAGGATGAAAGATACATTTATAGAAATATTTTGAAACACAAGAAGAGACGGGATTAGTATCCTGGCCAAGTCTCAGATGAGACCCTATTGAATATACCTAGCTAACCTGCCATGCTAGTGGGCTCCAGTCACAGACCTAACATCAAGGGAAGGGAAGGAAAAAAAGGAAAGAAGAGGAAATGAGGGAAGAAAGAGGAAATAAAAGAAAGAGATGCATAGGAGTTAGCCAGGAACGACCCAAATATCAGAGTTCTAAATAACCATTTTTATGACTTAAGAGTGATTGTCTTCTTGTCTCTGAGCTTCTCAAGGGCAGAAACCAGATCTTGATTCTCTCTGTCTCCCAGGACCCAGCACGAAGGCTGGGACATAGATACTGCTCAGTAAGCATTTTTTAAATCAATTGTCAGCAATTGACTTGTCTTCTTCAACTAAAAGACCTCAGCTCCTTCACTATTTCCCCAGGTTGTGTTTTGTAATGGTAAAAATGTCTTTTGCTTTTTGGATGCCTTTTTCAAGGTGTCCAGAACAATATTGAAGGAAAAAACACAGAACTCAAGAGTGTTTAAAATATGGTATATAACGGGGGAGAATTGATTTACTCCAACATAGTCTTATTTTTCCAGTACATTTCCAGAATCGTACTTGATTCTCTGTCTCATTTCCAGCTTATGAGCAACTTTAACCATTAACTCTTTCCAGCAACGATTACTCACTGCTAGTCACTGCCCTTGCTATGCCGATATAATGTTTTCCCTCTTAATAAATGTATTACTCTGTGCTAGTTGCTAATGAAGTTCATTCTTTTTGCCTCCACCTCTTCTCCATCTTGCCAGACCATTTGGAATTCTAATCCTGTCCTGGATGCTGGCCCTCCTAACTGACGATGGGAGGCATCTGCTAACAGCACGTATCATCTGTCAGCTCTAGGAGCTTATTTTCTGTTCTATCCATGTAAATCATTGATGAACTATTAAAGAATCAGTCCCAGAATGGAATCCTGTGGGACATGATTTCTAATATCTCTGAGTTTGACATGAATGCCATTGATAATGAACTTGGTGTAAGACTACCTACCACAGAGACGCATTTCTCCAGTGTGTTCATTGAATGCATTCTTGGAGAAGATAATCAAAAGTCTTTCTGGGGCCAAATAGCTATGGAAAAGTTTAGGGAAAAACTTAACACCCTGACTGCCTATTTTTCTGGTAGGCACTTTATGTATGTTAATTTAATTAATTCTTCCACAGCTCTACAAGGTGGTATAGTACAGTGGTTAACACTATGGTTCCCAAGGTTAGACTGCCCGAGGTTGAATTTGTGCTCCATCACTTAGAGCTGTCTGATCTTGGCAAGCTATGGAAATTCTCTGTGCTTTAGTTTTATCATCTGAAAAATAAGGAGAATAGAATTCACCTCGGAGGATTTTATTGAAGATTCCATTGCATATAAAGCACTGAACCAGTGTCTGGCACATAGTGGATCTTCTGCAGATCTTAGCTATCATTATTATTATTATTATTCTATATTCAAGTTAAGGAAACTAAGTCTGGTTAGTAGTGGAGCCGATTTGAGACCCAGTGGTGTCTGATTCCAAATCGTAAGCTCTTTCTATTCTACTGGTCAGACTTTTCCATTGATATCCCATGTATCTTCAAAAGAGACTTCAGATGAAAATGCCCAGAGCAATCAGAAATGCATTCAATTTTACCAAAACCTTTATAATTTAAGCCAACCTTTTTTTGGTAGAAGTGTGTTTATATTTGATTAAACCTTTTAAAAAGATAAGTTATTATATGAGAAAAACAATCAACCTAAGTTTAAAATAAAAATCATAGAACCTTAGATTTGAAAAACTATAGGGATCATCTAATTGAAGCTACTAGTTAATTAGAGACTCTTTGGGGTTTTTTCTTCTTACTTTTTTTTCCTGGTTACGTAAGTGATAGGTGCTCAACGTAGAAAACTTGGAAAATCCTGAGAAATCCAGAGGAGGAAAATCACACATAATTCAAACACCAATGGTAATCATTATTAATGTTTTCACATATGTCCTTTTTAGTGTTATTCTTCCATACACAAATATTTTTTTACAAAATGGCATAACACAATATATGCTGCAGTAGCCTGTTTTTTTCCACTTAGTAATAGATTATAAGCATTTCCCATGTCATCATTTTATTGATTTTTAACATCTGTAAAATCTGTTAAAAAAAAAAAAAAGTCATAGGAGAGTACCATAATAATCTAATCCCCTATTGTTGGACATTTAGGTTGATTCTATTTTCTTTCCCACTATTATAAATAAAACTGTCATGAAGAGCCTTGTATTATGTTGTTGCATAATTCTCTCATTATGTACAAATCCTTTTTATCCTTAACAGATGGTTAGCCAGCCTCTGTTTGATCACTTCCAGTAACAGGGAGCTCACTTCTTTGCCAGACAGCTCATTCCATTTATGGACAACTCTAATTGTTAGAAAGTTTTTTATTTTTAACCAAAATCTGTTCCCTTTAACTTACACTCATTGATTCTAGTTTTGTGGTTTGGAATTACCCAAAGCAATCTTTCCTTTTTGTACTTGGCAGCCCATCAAACACTTGAAAGAGGCCGTAGTGAAACTCCCTAAGTATTCTCTTCCTGAAGATAATTATCCATGCTTATGAATCTCATGATAAAAAAGGATGAGGAACTGGTAGCAGTAGGGGGTTCCTCATGAAAGATATACATTTGGTAACATAATATTTCCCTTTCTGCTTTGGCTTACTGGAAGCTCAGAGCCTAAGTGGTTGCCCCATCTTTGTAACAGTACAACGTTACCATATGTATATATTTACACTATCTTCACCTTTTGGTCCAGTCAGCCTGTATTTTTCTGGCTATTATATTTCCTTTAAAAAAATCACTGAAATGTATCTCTATAAGCTCTGTACCTTCATGGTGCAAGGTATATTATTATGAAAAAAAGTTTCTCTATTTCTTTTAGCCATTCTTTGTATGAAATTAGTTGACATTTTGGTCCCCTCCCACTATTTAGTATACACACATTTCTTTTATTCCCCAAAGCTACCAGAACAATGGAATAGTTTTAATTCCCTACCCCTTCTCTCTGTTGGAGATGCCTAAAGGAACGGGAGAATAGAAGGTCATCTCAAGCTTCCTGAATCGTTAGTTCCATCAAATTATCAATATCTTTTCTGTCATCCAGAGGCACCATTTTTGGGTCTTGAAAGAAACTAGAGAGTATATCTTGCCAGCCCTCAGATCACTGATGAACATATATGTGACACTGCGGGATGGGTACCTCTGAGAGGTACCCTACAGTACCTCTGAGAGGACGGTACTGTTATCCTCATTTACCCTGAAAGAACAGAGGCCCAAGAGGTGAGACTTGAACCCAGGTCCCTCTAACTCTGAATCTGACAGCCCATCCCAATCCCTCAAAGGCACAGACTTCAGATGAGCTCCGGACTGAGTCAGGCCACAAAGATTCTACTACCATTGGACAGGAGGCAGGCGACTCTGCATGTTCTTCCTTTCATTCAGGAATCCAGCTCTGATTATCCTCTTCCCACAGAGAGAAGTGTGGTGGCTGCCAGTTGCATATGGTTTGACGAAGATAGGAGAGGACATAAAGGCGGCCCCCCCTCCTCTCAGTGCTCCTGGATGAGAATCAAGCAGATTGTTTCCTATTTGGAGGAAGTAGATGTGAGAAACCTAAGGCAGCAGGCAAACCTCAAATGGGTGAGAGTAAAAAATACTCCCCCGACCCCCTTGTGAGGTTCTGCCTAGAGGAGCCAGGTGTGAAGGCACCAGGGCTATCTGTGGGCCAGAGAACTAGACCGTTTCTGCCCCAGGAGCTTCCTTCCCGAATCTCCCCTCCTGAGGAGAGGCTGCGATTGCCTTGGGCCTCCCTGGAAGACCTCTGCTGCTGGCAGGCTGGCCTGTGTAACAGCTCAGAGATGAAACCCTCTTAAAAATAGCTCTGTTCCCTTCTGGGTTGAGCAACTCACACTTGAAAAGCTCTTTATTCTTTATAATGAATAGAGAGCAGGGACTTTTCATTGAAAAAGAAGAGCTATAATGCAAAATAAAGGCAGACTGAGGGTAGTTGTTCTTTTGAAGCAGATCAACAGAGAGGCCTTTAGCACTCAGGGCTTTCACAGGTACCACCCTTTTCCTTGGATTATTCCTGGAATAGAGGCATGGAGAGGCTTTTGAGCAGCTCTTGCTGTCAAAAGCGTGTGTGTGGCAGGCTGTATTTCAGGTGATGGTGTGAGCTAGAGACGAGCAGAGCGGCCTTGAGTTGAAATGTTGATCTAATTAGTTGATTGAAGAAGCAAAAGACCTGAAAGAAAGGCATAACTCTTTGCTGTCCAGACCTCTAAGGTTCATGCCCGTACCCTCGAAGGAGCGCAAAGGGCAAAAATAAAAGGATGGGGTGGGAGGCCAGAAAGCTGATGCCTACCTTGGCAGGGAGCACTACTCTTAGGAGTGTGCTGGGGAATCTTGTCTGTCGGGAGGCCAGATTCCTCCATTTATGTCTTTTCCAGAAAGAAAAAGAAATTCAAATGGAGAAATGAGATAAAACTCTTACTCTACAATGTCAAGTCTTATTTCAAAGTAATGTATTATCTTTAAATCAAACAAAATGCAGCCCTTGGGATCCCACTGAGTCAGCGAACAGCTCTATCTCAGCTATTACTTGGGTGTCCCACTCTATCCCAAGGGTAAGGATCTGGGAGGCATGCGTTGCATGGGAAAGAGGGACTAGACATCTGAATTAGGCAAGGCAATTAAAGCCGGTTATTGTGTAAAAGAACTCCAGATCACAGTGTCTTAAGAAGTTTGTCTCTTAGTCACGTGAAGTCCAACATGGATATTCCCAGTCAGGAAGCCATGCTGGGCAGCTTGTGTTAAATGATAGCTCAGGAATCCTTCTCTCATGGGATCTTCCAATCATCCTTGGGGATTTGTAATCCTTTGCTTCTGCCACTCAGACCAGAAGGTGATTTAAGGTGGTAATGGAGAGATTATGAAGACATCTTTAAGGGCTGGGCCTAAAAGTGGTGCCTGTTACTTCAGCCAACTTGGGCACTTGGCTCTGCTTAAATAAATGCAAAGGGACTGGCAGAGAAGTAGAATTGATCTGTGTACCCAGGAAGGACAGGTAAAATAGATATTGATGAAATTTAACAATCTCTACCAAAATATCCAATTATCAGGCCGTGTGATTTTTTCTGTTGTTCTCTGTTCACCCCCCACATGATCCATAGAAGACAGAGTTCTCTCTTTTGCAGCAGAATTCAGTGAGGCTAGAAGGTCTTGAGGTCTTGCGACTTCTCCTAGTAAAGGGCATCACAACCCCATCGAATCCTAACCCTTCTCCATCTGGGGAAAATCTCTTTCTCTTTCCTCTCTAATCTTTCTCTCAAATTCTTAGTATAACCTTTTCAACATGTTCGGTTTTTCCCAGAAGATAGGAAATAAAGTTATTCCAAAAACAGCTTCGTATTCAGCCAACCAATGACCTATCTTCTTGAAATGAAGATAGAAGAAAATACTGAGAGTACAATACAAATCAATATTTCAATAAGCTATCACACCACCAAAGTACATGAGTTCACTGGCACTCATGGGACATTTCAGTGAAGACCTCTATAAACTTTTAAACTCAAGAATGGCATCGTTTCTTTAGACCCTTCTTACTTCCATCATAGCAACCAGAAATCTCTTTTTTTCAGCATCCTTTTCATAAAGACAGAACAGTTGTAATCACCATGAAGAGATAAAAGAGTACATGCAGAACACACAGTTGAGATGGGGATGTTGGGCAGATGACTAGGCTGTCACCAGCTAGGCAAACTAATGCCACTTGCCATTATGAGAGTGGGCCAGAGCCAGATGGCCAACAAAGTACCAAATTGTTACCAACCATGGATCTCTGAGTCTCTCATAGACAGTTGACAACTTGGAGTGACAATTGCTATGGTTTGTTTAATTTTTTCAAGAAACAATATCTTGTAGAAGTTAATTTATTTGGTTTTTATGAATTCAAGACTCTGGACCTTGGGAATTATGTTCCAAGGGACTGAAGGAATCCAAGTGCCCTTTGACAGCCACAGAAATCTTAGAGGAATTGTGGTTCATGGGAGTGGCTTCAAAAGAGAAGATATGGAGAAGTAGTTTGATTATTAGAAAGGAAGAAAAGTGGGAATCATGGAAAATATAAATGTTTTACTTGAAGGCTAATTCATTTTAATATGCATCTAGATTTTACTAAACAGCAGATAATTCATGGTTTTTAAAAGAAAATAATAATTGCTATGGACTGAGTGTTTGTGTACTCTCCAAAATTCATATGTTGAAACCCTAATCCCCAGTTCAATAGTCTTAAGATATGGGGCCTTCGGGTGGTAATTAGGTCATGAAGGTATAGCCATCATGATGGAATTAGTGCCCTTTAACAACCAAATGTAGAATGTTGTTTAATATTGAGCTTTGTTTTGGCCACCTGCCTGTCTCAGTCGGTAGAACATGAAACTCTTAATCTCAAGGTCATGAGTTCAAGCCCCACATTGGGTGTAGAGATTACTTAAAAAGTAAAATATACAAACAAACAGACAAACAAACAAGAAAACCTTTAATTGACCTTTGTTTGGGAACAGGCAGTTAATAACAAATTGTTCTTACCTATCTAAATTCAGAGGCAATGGATAAATGCATGTAGATATCAACCCAACAGAGAAAAAAAACCCTAGGCCCTTGTTTTGGGTAAAACTGATATAAGACACCACTCTCCACTAAAAATTCCTAATATTGCAACCCTATCCAGTCATGGCATGGCTGGGCCACTGCGGGCCTCCCCTGGGGAGACAACTTGGTGTTGGTGGAGGAGAAGAGTTTCCTAGAGCAGAGGCAACTTCAAAGAACTCGGAGAGGACTCAGGCAGGATTTTTAGGGCCTTCTCCACAATTCACTAATCACCAATCATGGGTGGAAGTAGAGGGAGTGGACTAGAGCGGCAGAAGTTATGAACCAGCCTTTTCTGAAAAGGCAGGAGTTTTTAATTACCTGCCAAGTCAGGAATGCACAGAGAGAGATAGAGTGGCTACTCTTGGCAAACACTCCAGTGAACTCTTCTCTTATGGCTGCTATTTCAGTCAATGCTTTGCTATGTGATTCATAGGAAGATAGAGAAGGAATGTCTACCTTTTCGGAAGTTGATACCAAAATAGGAAGAATAGCTGACGTGACAGATGATGAAACCACAACTAAAAATTATCTCAACGGAGCTGCAGTCAACAAAGCTGGAACCTCCTAGGTATGACTGAATACCAATAAACCTCAAGGCCTTTGGGTAAAAACATTGAAAAGCAAACTCCATACACATGCAATGGCTCAGATACAGGGTGGAGACAGGCAGCTTTGACATCAGTTGATATAAAAAATGTTCTAGGGGTTTTAGTTTATCTGAGCTTAATATGACAAGTGTTATGTGTCCACTGAAAATGTTAATGCGGTATCCACCTGCATTTGTTGAATAAATGATTGCATAGAGTGTATTCTGTGGAAGGTACCGTGGTGAGTCCTGGGAGTTGGCAGTTGCACAGTGTCCAGGGTAATCTGTCCAGTGAAGGGCACATCCTTTAAGAGCAGCATTAATGAATTAAAGCAGAGCACTGGTAGGTAGAGACTTTCTTCTATTTCTTTAGGTTTCCATGAGGCAACTTTCACTAACCCATGGGAACAATATTTGAGTATTTTATTTGTAAGAGTCATTTTACCTGGAAATGACAGAAACAATGGTATACCTAGTTTAAACAATAAGGAAATTTAGTTTCTTTTATAATTAAAAACAAAAAACAAGAACGAAAAACAAAACAAAACAAAAAAAGAGCCAACATAGCATCAATGGATTGGAGATCTATTTCTCTGCTCTTCTCTGAACTCTTCCAGCCTCTGAGTGGACACTTTTTCTTGAGACTGACTCTTCTTCTGGTTAGAAGATGGCTACCATCAGTCCTGGAACAAAATGCTTCCTCATTAGAAAATCTCTTTTCCAACCATTGGACAAAAGTTCTCTTCAGTCTAACTAGACTAGTTTGTGTCATGTGCCCATCCCTGGTCCAACAGCAGGCACTAGAATAATACCGTGCAATGATTGGCTGAAGCCTGAACTTTGGAGCCAATCATTTACAATGGGATTAGAGGTACTATGATTGGCTTGAGTTGAGAATAGGGTCAACTTCCTGAGACATTTGGACAATGTGGGAGAGGGGGGCTTTTATAAATAACATTGGGGTTATGTTTGAAGGGGAGAAAGGAGTGGCTGGTGGATTGGCAACCAGAGGAGAAGGCTGTCTTATTAGATGAGTGGGTTTGGGAGAAAAGAAGTGAGGTAGTTTTCCTTTCCCTTTTGGGAAAACCTGTCTTCTTCTCGTGGTGGAGCCTTTCTTAATGTGGTAATAGCTGTAACTCTTACCTTCAAAACCTTGCACAATGGAATATATTCAACTGTCTTGCTTCTCTGTATCTCTGTCAGGTAAGTCAAACTAGGTAGGGATTATGAGGAAGGCTGAGTGCACTCAAGTCCAAGTTCTACTCTCCATTGTATATTTACTGGAAATCAAACTGACCTTTTGATCTTCATCTGTTGGATTCCAGTGTCTCTTTCTAATTTATAATCAGTGGGAGGCATGATTATCACCCCATGAACCTTAACAAGTGTGCCTTCAGAAGCAAGCCAGAATCTTGAGGATTCTGAGAATTCTGTCACACAGAGAAAATGTAGATCGAGTACAATATTGAGACATTCTGCTGCCATCAGATATCTAGATATATCTAGATATATCAGATATTTAGAAAGTTCAAAGGGTGTGAATTTTCACAGGCATAACTGTGGAGAAGTCTGCTCTGCTGGTAATGAGAACCCTGTCATTGGAAGTATTCACGCACAGACTGGATGACAATCTTTCAAGTATGCTTTAAAATAGAATTCTTGAACACAGTGATTTCTATAGTATAATCCAACTTGTAGTTCTGTGTAGTCCTATTCTGTAGCTATTTCAGACCTCTGGTCCTCAAAGTGTGACCCCTGGAGCAGCAGCAGTATCAGTACCACCTGGGAAGTTGGGACAAATGCAGGTTATCGGGTCCCACCCTAGAACTCCTGTTATAGATTGAATTGTGTTCCCCTTCCCCCCCAAAAAAGATATGTTGAAGTTTTAACACCTCGTACACCAGAATGTGAAACAAGGTCATTACAGATGCAATTAGCTAAGTTGAGTTGAAGAGTGGACCCTTAATGTAATATGACTGGTGTCCTTTTAAGAAGAAGAGACAGACCCAGAGACACAGATACAATCAGTGAATGCCATATGATGATGGAGGCTGTGGTTGGAGCTATACAGCTTCAAGCCAGGAATCACCAAAAATTCCCAGCAAACCACCAGAAGCTGGGAAGAGGCAAGGAAGGATTCTTCTTTACCTAAGGAAATTTTCAGAGGGAGCATGGCCTTGCCAACACCTTGGTTTCAGACATCTAGCCTCCAGAATTGAGAGAAAATAGATTTCTTTTGTCTTAAGCCACCCAGCTCGTGGTAATTTGTTATGGCAGCCCCAGAAGTTAGTCTACCTACTGAATCAGAAACTCTCATATTGATGCCCAGGGATCTCTGTTTAATAATTCCCCCAGATGATTCTGATGTGTGCTAAAATCTGAGAATCACTGCTTTCTATTTTAGCTCTAGACCAGCACCTTACACATGTGAATGAATTGGGGGATTTTGTTAAAATGCAGATTCTGATGCTTTGGATCTGGGTTGGGCCTGAGATTCTGCATTTCCAATAAGATCCCATGTGATGCCA
Source organism: Mellivora capensis (assembly GCA_004024625.1). Lineage (NCBI taxonomy): Eukaryota > Metazoa > Chordata > Mammalia > Carnivora > Mustelidae > Mellivora > Mellivora capensis. Next base: position 142,504 of record PISX010000751.1, on the reverse strand, counting down.
TACTGTAGGCCTAAAGGCCAGGCTTTAAGTAGCAGAGTCCAGATCAGCACAGTCCAATACAACTCTCCGTGATAGTAAAAATGTTCTATATCTGTGTTGTCCAACAAGAAAATCACTAGCCACGTTCAGCAATCAGACCCTTGAAACATGGCTATCCTGAAAACTGAATTTTTCCGTTTCATTTACTTTTAATTAACTTGAATTTATATAACCACATGTATTAGATTGTACAGGTCATCATTTCCATGTTCCTAGACTTAAAGGCCATGTTTTACAAACAGGGTTCTCAACTTTTGTTCATCTCAAATTATTCATAATTTAGGAGTTTTGAGATGGTGGTGGTATGCCCCGTGCAAGACTGTGTGTGCTCAACATTATATTAGGAACCACAAGAGAACATAAAGTAGATTAGAGGGTCTTTGCCCTTAAGGAACTTCCTGTTTATAACCGACTCTCCTTGTATTTCTACCAGTTTCTGCCAAGCCTGAAAGTGTTAGTTCAGTGCTAAGGGTGGGGGTGGGGGTAGAATTAAGAAATAATTAGAGGAGATGATGCTTGGCAGGGGCTTTTTTATCTCAAGGCTACCAGATTTTGTTCATGGAATTTGAGAACATGAGTGATTTGCATATGTTGCATAAATTTGCATCTTGTATTCAAGAGCCCTGACTCCAAGTCTATGAAGTACAATTTAATTAATTAGTGGAACCTACTAGCGTTGTATTCAGAACAGGATTCAGGGCATAACACGCATGGAATAACTAGCTGTTGACAACAATTCTGGAGATTCCATACCCGCAGAAGAGGGTCACAGGTGAAGGAAGGAAGAGGTACCAGGAGCTTCACCATCCCTGACCCAATTTCCAATGCACCACAAGCCTTTGTGTATTTTATGGTTTATTTTTCACCAACTGCACAAAGTCAGTTGAAGTTCCAGAAATGAATGGAATCATGCCTTTTGTGCCAGCTAGTGTCTGTTCCCTTGTTGTGGGTATACCTCACCTCTCTTGCCTTGCTTCTCCGCCTTCAACTGAATTCTGTATGGGTGTTGGTAGATCATTTTAAAGAGAAAAGAGAGGATGCTAGGCCTAAAGCCACAGAGAGGATGCTAGGCCCTGGGGGTAGAAAGCTGAATAGCACAGGGTCTTTGCCAGGAAGGAGCTCAACACTGCAGCAGAGGACGTGGGTACATGAGCAGTAACTACCATACCGTGTGTAAAGAGAACTAATGAAGCCATGTTTTAGGAGGAGGAGGGCACACAGGAGACAGAAACACTCTGCTCCTGTGGATGTGTGGGAGGAAAGTCTTCACACAGGAGGAGCTTAAAGAAAGAGAAGGACTGTAGGTGGGTAGTGGATTCCAGGCAGAGAGAACAACACGGTGTGTTTAGCAAACTGTAAATATTGCTACATGTGAAGGTGGGGGGGCGGGTCAGGGAGAGGTACAGAATCCAGACCAGTCTCTAAGTGCTTTATTAACTTGCTTTCAAGAGGAAGGGGGATGTCAATAAAATACAGCACGTTAGTCTAGCTCACCCAGGCATGAAAACATGCCAGAAATCCAGATAGAAAGGCTACGAGGTCTTTTCCCCTAACAACAATGTCATCCCCTCCTAGCATCTTCTGACTTATGCTCATTGTACATCTGCCCTAACATTTCCTACATATGCCCCTTTCTAGGAGAATCTGAGTTCCTTTATGATGAGTCAAGTTCACTAGGAACAAGCACCCATGCAAAATAAGCTCTGTTTGCTGCACATAATCTAAAGGTACTGCCCTGTGTGTTGGGCGGCTTGCGGGGGTCCATTTAGACAGAGTTGAACGGTCATCTGGGAATGATCGTGCTGACCTGCTCACCTCCTGAAGATTTCCCTCAGATTATCTCACCTCTTCCTCGTGTTGGCATTAATTCCATCTTTAGAACATCAGAATCAAGTTTGGCACCTATGTGTACCCCCAGAGATCTTACAGATTCATTTGGACCCTCGTTGCTCACCCCCCACCCCAGTGGCCAAATCTGAGAGCCACAGATCTCCCATCACCATCACTGCTGAACCAGCAAAATGGCACAAGGTTAGAAACCAAGTCTGCTACCTTCCCCATCTTGCCCATGGAAGGCTGCTGTATGAGAAGACTGGCTTCCATTATCTCACTGATTTCCTAAATGTTTCCAAAAAACACAAAGCATAAAATATAATTTAACTAACACTCATATACCTGCTTCTCAGTTAAGAACTAAAACATTTCAGGATCAGCTGAAGCCTTCATGTAGCACTCCCCCATCACATTCTGACCTTTCTTCTCGAGAAGTAATCACTATCCTAAAAGTGGTGTTTATCACGCCCAACATGGTCTTTATACGGTTACCCTGGTACTTTGTGTTGTTTTAAATATTTTACTATTTATAAAAATGTTATTTCAATTGTATCCTGGTAAATACCCAACAGACAACTGGATCTCCCAGGAGGGGAAAGAAATTAAAAATAAGAGACCTGTTTTAAAGCAGCTGTCAGTTACAATGGTGTAAATATTCCCACCAATTTCAAGCTCCCACCTGATGTCAGTGAACAAGGAGTTGGGAAGAGATGAGCCCAATAGGTGTGAGCCAGCTCCAGCACACCACTGATTCATTATACTGCTCTAGAGGTCCAGCAACTTGATCTTTCTTCCCTCATCATTGTTACATTTGAGATTTACTCTTGTCAATATGTATACTTCTAGGACTTTCCACTTCTAGTGCCATATAGGGTTGATGATTGTATAAATGCCCTAAAATTGATGGTCCCCTTTGACAGACATTTAGGTTGCTCCCATTTTTGACCCTTAAAAACAAAGCTGTAAGGGGTGCCTGGGTGGCTCAGTGGGTTAAGCATTTGCCTTCAGCTCGGGTCATGATCTCAGGGTCCTGGGATCGAGCCCTGCGTCGGGCTCTCTGCTCCGCGGGGAGCCTGCTTCTCCCTTCTCTCTGCCTGCCTCTCTGCTGACTTGTGATCTCTCTCTCTGTCAAATAAATAAAAAAATTTAAAAATCTAAAAAAAAAACAACAACAAAGCTGTAAGAATAATTTCTGAATGTATTTCATGGTACACCGTACGAAAGACTCCAAATCTAAGAAATAGAATTTCTTTGTCTTGGTTATGTGTGTTTCAACATGAGTAGGTTTTACCTGATTTTTCTCCTTAGATTTACTCTGCCACCAACTGGAGTCTCATCAGGCCCCTCTTCTCCTACTCATAGTATCGACAGATGTTACGGACTGACTTGGATCCCCCTTTCCCCCTTAAGTCATATGTGAAGCCCCAACCCCCAATGTGATGATATTTGGAGATAGAGCCTTTAAGAAAAAAATTAAGGTCAAATGAGATCGTGAGGGTGAGGCCCTAATCTGATAAGCCGATGTTCTTATAAGAAGAGGAAGAGACACCAGAGTGCTCTCTCTCCACCTGTACACAGAGGAAAAGCCTGGCAGAAACACAGCAAGAAGATGGTCATCTACAAGCCAGAGGGCGCTCACCAGAAACCAGATTCACTGACACCTTGATCATGGACGTTTAGCTGACACAACTGTGAGAAAGTAAATGTCTGCAGTGTAAACCACCCAGTCTCTGGTATTTTGTTATGGCAGCCCAGGCTGCAGCAGACTTTTATTTTTGCCTTAAACAGGTTCAGGGTTTTTTTGTTTGTTTGTTTTATTTTTATTTTTTTAAGAGTTTATTTATTTATTTGAGAGAGATAGAGTGAGTGAGAGAGGGAAAACAAAAACCAGGGGAGAGGCAGAGGGACAAGAAGATGCCCTGCCTATCCCGATGCAGGGATCCATCCTAGGACCCTGGAATCCTGACCAGAGCCAAAGATAGATGCTTAAGGACTGAGCCACCCAGGTACCCTTTGTTTTATTTTTAGAAACTATTTCCTCCTAATCAAACCTCAACTTTTATCTAATTTGGAAAAACTCCCAAACTGGCCTCTCCCTTAATAATCACTTATTTACTTCCTCCCTGGTTACTCCCTTTGCTCCACACAGGCTGATTTTCTCAGGTTCCCCAAACATACCATGCTCATTCTCAACTCTGGACCTTGCCCAGAATACTCTGCCTTCTTCCCAGGGGATATCCAAATCCTACCCACTTTTAATTACTTAATTCAAATCCCACTCTCTTAAGAGTTAGGACTCTTGGTTCGAATGGAAGAAAATCCAAACCAAACAAAAAATTGAGGCCACAATATGGAAGTCTGGCTTCAGAAGAACAGAAGAACCTGTCTCCAGGATGCCAGGGACCCAAACAGTGCTGCTAGGTCCCTCTTGTGGTGCCTGGTCTCCATTTCACTCTGCCTTGGACTTAATCTCTCCTTCTACACATGTTCCTCTAGACTGAAGGGGCTGACACAGGGCCACAGAAAATTCCAAAGTTACATCATCCCCCTTATGCATAACCACAAGAAAGAACTTTTCTATTTCCCATTTATAATATATTGGGGGGGGCATGGATTTTTCATTGACTTCATTTGGATCAAGTGCCATCCTTCGTTCAATCATTCTGGCTAGAAGGATGGGATAGTGCAGTAGCCAAGCCTGGGGCATATGACCACATATAGCCAGATAATTGCTCTAGAGGAGGTTTGCACTGTATTATAATCACATGGTATTGTGACTGGCAAACCCAGTAAAACCATAGGGAGGGTGAAAGATCAGATCCCCTGAAGAAGGGATCTTGATAAACACAAACAATAGCACCTACCACAGCACCTGGTCCATGAAAGCACCTCTATTTCTCTAGCCTTCATGGCTTCTCTCCACTTCTAAATTGATACTGTAACTATTTATCACTTTGTTATCAAATATTTTGTTTCATGCTAAATGATATTGTTCTTAAAGTTAAGAATCAAGTGTTCCCTTTCTCTATACCCTTTGGAACTCCTCACAGAGAACTGAGCATATGGGAGATATCTGATAAACACATATTCAGGCTTAGAACCCATGGCCTACTGGGGCGCCTGGGTGGCTCAGTCAGTTGGGCATCTGCCTTCGGTTCAGGTTGTGATCTCAGGGTCTGGGGATGGAGCCCGATGTTGGGCTCCCTACTCATTAGGGGAGTCTGTTGTACTCCTCTCCCCACTCCCTGTCTCCACCTCCACCCCATCCCCACCTAATGCTCTCTCTCATTTTCTCTCTCTCAAATAAACATAGAAAATCTTAAAAAAAAAAAAAAAAAAAGAAAAGAACCTATAGCTTTCTTTCTTTCTTTCTCTTCTTCTTTCTTTCTTTCTTCTTTTCAATATTTTATTTTCAAGTAATCTCTATACCTAACATGAGGCTTGAACCCCCAGCCCCAAGATCAAGAGTCAGACGCTCCACCAACTGAGCCAGCCAGGCACCCCTGTGGCCTGCTATTTCTAATAGGAACAGATCTTTTAAATCCATTCCTATTGGCTTCAACCATAGTTTTAACTCAGATTAGAATTCTGCAGCTATAATGAGATTCTGGAGATAATAACACTGCCAAAAATGTGTATAGTGCATTGCAATTTAGGAAACACTCTCGCATTCTATGATCCTTACGAGTGGATAGAAGGCAGGTCCTGTCCCTATTGTATAGATGAAGGAACTGAGGCTCGGTGTAGGTAAGTGTCTTGCCCAGAGTAGACTGGCCGTTAAGTGGCAGAAACAGATTAGCCACATTCTGACTGGGCTTTTAGGAACAAAGCTATCTCTCAGCCCCCAGAGAGGGCTGAGTGTTGCACGAAGTGTGATGAGGACTCTTCTAGAAACAGTGCTCTGGGGCGCCGCCCTCCAGAAGCTCTGATCGCCTCTTATCATTTGAAGGGTCCATGAACGGACTGGCCTATGGAAACTCTACCAACATTGGGGCCCTCGCCGCCGGGAACATGTGTTTTAGCCTGGAACTAAAGCGTCTTTGTGGCCCTGGACGTTACTGAGGAGAGATTCAGCCCACATTTAAATGCCAGATGATAGAAGCAAGTGGCCAAGCAGTGCAGGCATTTTTGCCAACTTGGAATGGGAGCAAGTGTGACTAAGCCAATGGGACTAGAGGTGGCAAACAATTCGTGTCTGGTTGGAACCAAGCACTGTGTTGGCGATAACACTTCCAGAACAAGCAAGGGTGACCATAAACCCGTGTTCCAAGGAGCCCTGTAAAGGAATGAGCTGCACACACTTCTGTTCTTTAACAGAAATTCACCAACGGGGTCCCATCCTTTAACCTCAGCAAGAACAGAAATGTCGGCAATGTCATCGCCAGCCTCCCCTGCTTCCTGCTGGCCCAGCAGAAGCTTGTAAAGGCAGAACTTCAGGGCCCAGACATCTTGTTTCTGTTGCTTTTGCCAGAGACTTGCTCCAGAGGAGGTTTGCATTGTGTTATAATCACATGGTTTGCAAAATGATAGTTAAGAGTCTGTTAGCATTTCCACCCCAAACCTCATATTTTCAGCTGCTCACAGTGACTCAAATATAAGAATTCTCTTTAGGCTGAAATTTGGCACACAGGGTCTCAGGCCCAGCTGGGGAGCAATTTCAACCTTTTTTGGGACCGGATTTCAATAACATCCATTTGGCTGTTTTTGAATAACAGCAGAAGCACAACAGAAGAGAAGTTAGCATTTTTATAGCAAAATGTTGCCATTATGTGACTCAAAAACTGGTATTGGGGGTGGGCGGGGGGGAACCACCCTAGCAACTTTCAATACGCCCTGGCAAGTGATTAGCCTTTGAGTGGACTAAACATGTATACTATTTTCTTAAATCTATATTAAAAAACCCAACTGCTAGTCTGTTGTTCAGAGCGGAGGAAAGATTTTGTTTAATAACATATTGTGTTTTTGAAAAGCAAAGTTGACTCAGGAACAATGACACATAGCGCTGGATATTGAATTTCTACTACACCCACTCCTTGGTACAATTGGGGCAGTGGCAAATTTTAGGATGCAACTGAATTCCCAAACACAAAGGGAAAGATTGCAAGGGGGCAGGGGACCAGGAGGGGAAGGCAACACCGTGACTTGCAAAGATATGAGGACTATTGCGGGTGTTCTAAAATCAGGAACCCAAGGTCTTGTCCTTCTTTCAGGATGGAAGAAGACTTCAGAACGCGGATTCTTTTCCCTACCCCTCTCACTAATGACAACTCATGAAATCATAAATGACAGAGTCCAAAAAAGCAAAATGATATCAAACTTACTTTTTAATGAAATAATTCAGAAAAAAAAGGAAAGCGTAAAGATTTATGTAACGTGTATCCATGTACCCACCTCTCAGTGTATAAAATAAAACACTGGCAATATAGTTGAACTGCGCTCTGCACATTAATCAGCATTTCTGATGATTTCCTTGTTTCTTAATATGAAGGCTTATTATTGTTTTCTTTATATAGGATGTTATGTCTCCAGTTTGTATTTCATAGAAATACTTATCTATGATTCCACTTCCTCTTCCTTCTGCATTATTAAAGTTTCTCTGAATTCTGTTTAAATGTATGCTTCTTTCTCCCCCTCCCCCCAGAATTTCTGAATTCCCACCTATTCCCACGTTGGGAACTTGAGATGGAAAAGCACCTGTCTTGCTTAAAGTCAGGTGATGGCAATTTTCATCAGCCTTTGCCAAAATGATGCCCAGCACACCATAAGAACTTCCTGACCATTCCATGGTAGAGACTAGTGTCCAGAGCCTCCGCAGTCCAGCCTTTGTATGCTTTCTGCCTGTCAAACTGCCTACTCTGCAGCTGAGGAAAACTGCTTGTTGACCAGCCCCATCCTTTCTGTGCTGATCACTGCCTTTGCAAAGAAGAAACCCTGACCCATGGGCACCTTGATTCTGCATGAGCTACCTCGGGTTCTATTAACCATGTTCTACCTTGGGATCTGTTAACCATGACCTTGAGAGGGCTTCTGACCAGATTAAAAGTAAAGTGCTCGATCTGGGATTTAGAGATGCATTTGACCCAAGAAGTCTCAATGCAACAGGCTGTAGAAGTCACCATCTCTCCCTCTCCAGAAGCCATCCCCCATCTATTCCTGGATCCTAGATCCCAATTTTGTGCAAAGGTCAGGCAGCCCCGTGCTTCAGGGAAACTGGTCTCCTCTCTGCCCTCCAGGCAAGAAGCAGCACTGTAGAGGGGAAACAATCTGGGCTCATTACTCCTTCATTTTGCAGTTGTGGGACTATAGGTAAATTACAAAACCTTTGGGTGTCTTAGTTTGATTCTTCTTGTCAGAAATGTTTAGAGTTGACATGCTGGGTTTGGCAGAGTGTAAAATAACAAGAACCCCTGGAAACTTGTTAATGCTATTGAGTCACTGAACTAACCAATCATAAAACATAAGCTCCAAGCTCCCTGAATACAGAGACTTTTGTCTGCTTTATTGAGTCAAATATCTCCAGCACCTTAAACAGTGCCTGGCCCATAGTAAGTGCTCAATAAATATTGGTTGACTTGAATTGTCTTAAATCTTAGATTCAACAAATTTTAGACAACAAATTCAAGACTTTTTGCTGTATGAGATAAGAAATAGCCTCTTACTTATAGCCCAAATCATCTTGATACTCAGATACCTTGTGTCTAAATAGTACCATCCTTTTCTAAGAACTATCTCCTCCCACCTAAACAAACACAGATATGATAGGAGCAAAGTAATACATAACAATACCTTATGGCCATAGTTATTCAGGAATAACTACCTGACCCAAACTTAGCCTTTTTCCAGGAATTTGGAATTAGACTAAGAGAGTCAAGATTTGTCTTGCTGCTTTTTGAAATGGAAGAAATGTGAACTTATGGCCTTTGGGCAGTGTGTTTCCTGTGTGTACTCAACGAGCACCATGAAAAGGCTAACAGACACCAAGGGGTGGGAATGAAGCAGATGGAGGAGAAACAAAGACCAAAGATAGAGAATGATCATGGTATTTAAGTGTGGATCCAGTTGTTTATGATACCCGCCTGTATTCCAATTCTTGGGTCTGGGAAGCACATGAATTTTCTTATAACAAAGTCTCCTTTGTCCTTAGGCTATGTTGAGTTGGGCTTTTTTGGTTTGATTATGGCTATACATTCTGATCAGATTGAACCTTCCTATAACTTACATGCATGCATGGAAAGTCAAAACTTTATGTAAAGTAGAAACACTGAGGGAAAATTATAACTCAAAACATAATCGCAAACCTTTGGAAACTTACACCGAGAACAAGCTATGGGAGGTCAGTTGTCTCAAGTCTATTTTGTAAGCCATCGTTTACGGTCTTTCCAAGCCAGTCCTCTATTTGTCCATACAGACATGGTGATCTACATCGGAGATTCTTCAAGGTTTATAAGGCCATGCTTCCCTACCACCCCATGGTTTTGCCATGTGGCCCACAACACAACTAGAAACCCTTTGTATTCTAGCTGTTCAGTGCTTCATCTGCAGTTCTCCCTTTTTTATTAGCTTCGAATAACTTTATGGTTTTGCTTTTATTTTTCTTTGAGGTTTAAATGTGCAATTAAGAACTATCTCCAATAACTTGAAACCATTGCTGAGTTTCATGTAGGTAATTTTTTTTTTTTTACAGGACCATAAGGACCTTCTGGTCTGAGGTCATGACTCTGTCATTTACGCAGCTGCCTGTATGTGTGTATGTCCCAATGCACCCTTCTATTGTTGTCTGCTTTCCTTTGCGTGTTGTCAGAGACCTGGGGACTGCATCTATTTGAATTTTGTTCATAGGCTCTGAGCACAGAGCAGTGTGTGGCTTGGAACATAGAAAACATTACTCTAAGCAAACTGGATTCATGGAGTCATGATGAATGGGAATAATGAGGGAGATCTGAGCCCAGGAATAGGGACTGGATTCATACTCAACTGTGAGGTTAGAATGCTTATTTTAAATGTTCCCACACTGAGCTACCTTTTCAAAGTATTGAGCTGAGACCTGCTCATGGGGTTACTTTCTTGTAAGTAAGTGCTTGTTATTTAGTTGAGTTTGCGGTCTGAGCATTAAAAGTTTTTATATTGGGTTTTTAGAGTTGTTCTACATACATTCTTACTCTTAAACATGAATTCCCCATCCTCTCCCTCCTTATTCCTCTCTCTCTCTCTCTGTCCCTCTCCCTCCTCTCTACACACACACACACACACACACACACACACACACCCATGTGTTCATTTGAAAAACCAGGCCTTCGCTATACTTGGCCAACATCTTCAAGGTCACTGATGTTACTTCTTGCTTCTGCTGTGTGGGAGCCAATGAGAGTGAGTCATCAGGGTGAATAATGCCTCTGTAATACTACCAGATTGTGTTTGTCTCCACTTCAAAGCTCTTAGTTTTAACAGAATAGTATTTCTCCATCCCGCCCACCCAAACAGCAGTCTGGAGGGCTGCAAGGCAACAGTTAGATGAATAGTAGCATCATTTCCATAGGATGGACTATGCTCCCACACCCCCAACCCCCCATAAAAACGTAGCAGCATTTCTTATGAAAGTTCTCAAATTCTACTTGGGTTTTGCTGGCTAGAGATAGCATCCCATCACCTCTGTTTTCCTCTATTTTCCTTCCTTCCTTCCTCACCTGGGATTATAATTACGCTTCTCTTGATCCATCTTCAATCACTTTTTGTCTCATTAGCCTTTTACTTTTTTGTTTTTTTAAGGTGTATTTATTCTAGAGAGAGAGGGCGCATAAGTGGAGGGAAGGGGAGAGGGAGAAGGAGAGAGAATCCCAAGCAGACTCCCCACTGATCATGGAGGCTGACATGGGGCTCAATGCAGGACTCAGTCCACAACCCTGAGATCTTGATGGGGGACGAAATCACAAGTCGGTCACTTAAACAACGGAGCCACCCGGCACCCCTAGCCTTTTACCTTTTTTTTTTTTTTTCCCATCCAAAAGAATGTGACTTTGAGTTTGTCACACACACACACACACACACACACACAGAGGAAAAAAAAGAAAAAAAAAGAAGAAAGAAAAAGGTTTTATACCCTAGATCTATCCCCATTTCTACAGCACCCTCTTGACTCCTCTTGAAAGGACTTACTATTTTAAAAGTCATGTTTCTTTGGTGGAACGATAATAGAAGTGACCCTAATGGAAAGAATAATGGTGGAACCACCATTATGGAGCACCTAACCATGGTGCCAGGTGTTTTATACACCTGTTTTATTAAATCCTCACAACCAAAGTAAGCTTTATTATCTTCTTTACACATGAGTAAAGTGAGGCTCGGAGATATTCAATAACTTGCCCAAGGTCACAGCCAGTAAACAGAAAGGTAGAAAATATCCAACTCCATATGGTGCCGAGACCCATTTCTTACTCACACACTTGGATGAGAGGGAAGATATTAACCAGTCTAGAATTTTCCGTGTTGCATATCTTTCCCTTCTTGATGCCAATTTATGGAATAACTTGAAAAAGTGCTATTTTCTTGAATCCTTCTTGGGTCACTTCAGCCCAATGTGCCTCCTCATTGTTGCTGATGGTATTTACGAGTATCTCTCCTACACTAGTGAATCGCATGTGTTACACATTTTGCCAGCCCTCATTCATGTCCTACATGTGCTAATCAAAGCTCCTCTAAACCCCAGGTAATGAATGATATAATTAATCATACAAACTGGGACACTTTTGATAATGAAAAGGAGTGATATTAATAACTGTGCTGGGCCACTGAGGGCTGCTCTGGGCAAACTGGGATGCATGGTCCCCTCTTAGGACAAGCTCTAACCAAGCTAATGTTTCCTATGGACTGAGGGGGTATGAATAGACCCACCTTAACTAAACACAATACAAAACAAGAGAACAGAAACTAGAATTACCAGACGCAGACCTCTGTCTCACGAATAGTTGCTGCATTTCTGGGCCTGGCTGTGTGTGGTGGTAGAGGAAGGGCAGCTGGAAATGACTCACGATTAGAATGATCATTGTCCCTATTTCTTCAGGAAGTGGTTCTCAAACTTCAGTGCACTTAAGGGTCCCCATTCTTTTTATTCAAAATGAGGATCCCTGAACTCCATACCTTAAAAATGCTGAAAATATAATGTAGGGTGGGTTCAGAAAACTGCATTTGAACACCCTCCCATAGATATTTTGATCTAGGTAATTTATGAACTGTCCTGGGAAGGAAAAGCATGTTCTATGACATAAAGTCCTTACACACTAACTCCACAAAGACAGACACAATTTCAGAGGAAGTCCCTGCAGGACCTAACATAACTGTTTACAACATGAAGATGTGTTCACAGATACCATCTGTATGACCTGAACCACCATATGAATAAAATAATGTAAACCGTGTTTCCCTGATTACTTTCAATATGGGTTGTTCAAGGATATACATTTTCTCTGCTTTCCAATAATCACAGCAACCATAGTTGCTGTAGATTGAGTAAACCAGAAATATATATATATATATGTATATATATGTGTGTGTGTGTGTGTGTATATATATATATATATATACATATAACTTCCAATACAGAAACCTTCAAAAGTAAGTCATATTGTTTTATAGATGATGGACCCCAGGCTCAGAGACTTGCCAGAGGTCTCACAGCTAGTCACTGGCAGACCTGCCATTTGAAACCAGATCAGCTGCCTCATCCTTGAAATATTTAGTGGACTCAGAAGCACCTTGTGAGTACTGAAAATTACCCATTGGAAGCCACATAATGCATGTAAGCGCCTATGACCTTTCCAGAAGAGTAATTCCTAGACAGAGAGGAGACCCGAATGATGACTTTGAGAAATGCTGAGGCAACTCTTTGCTATAAAAAGACAGGGATAGAGCCAGTTACTGGTTAACATTTGGGAAACTTGGGGGTCTAGCTAACCATTTTCCAGGCTGGCCTTTGGATTGATTTCTGTTTCGCTGGCTGTGCCGCGGCTATGCTCTTTATTCATATTTTCAAGGAAACACAAGTAAAGCGACTGTTCCCTAATTGTGCTCCCTTCCTGCAGTCAGCCTGCGCCTTCTGAGCACCACGGGCTGGTTCCATACGCGGTGCCTCGTGTGGAAGGACTGGTGGCAGCTGCAAGTTGGTGTGTGACACATTGAGTAGTCATATTTCCCTTCTCGGTGGCCCTCCAAAGCCCTTTCCAACATAACTTTTCCCCATCTGTTCTCGTTTGCACTGCATAATAGGGGACAGGTTTTGGAACTTGGGATTCAAAAAACAACATTAAGAGAAATAAAAATGAGATGGAATTTCAGCAGAAAGAAACTCACTGGCTTTCCCCCCACCTCCTCAGTTACTGGGATCATTACCAGAGTATTAAATCGAGCAAGTTTGTACTCTAGCCTAGTTGGTCCTCTTCATGTGGTAGTGGGGAAATGTGAGAGCATTTAAAAATCCCTTTAAACTGTCTGCATAGCAGTGAGATAGACAGAGTGGCCAAGTCATTAGCAGATACCGTTATTGCCCAGGACCTGACTTCAAGTTTTTCCATACTTCGCTTAGAATCTCTAATAGGTTACGTTAATTGCCTCGTGCCTCAGGGTCCTTCTTTATAACGTGGGATATGTGTTGTGAATTTGAGCATACTTAGAGACAAGGCTTTCCAAAATGCCATAAGTCCACCTCTGTGCATACAGTGAATGATTTGGGAAATGATATAAACATCTTTACATAATTGATTTATGATGATCTTTATGTAATCGATTTCTTCTAATATACATTGGGGGAAAATTTGCAAATGGCACAGTATACCCACGATTTCCCAGATATTTTTTTTTCCATAGGATGAGCCTAAGCTAGGCATTTAAGTTTAAAAAGTGTACGTTTAAAGAAGAATATTCGGTAAGTAATAATAAAAGTGAATATGGTAGAACAAAAGCAGAAGTATAGGAATGGTGCCGTAGAAAGCAACAATAGCAGAGCCGTGGTTCCTTTATTCTTTCTTTATGGTTTTTTGGAAAGGCTGCATATTATGAGCCTCAGGTTCCCCATGTTGGATGAATCACACTCCTTGGGTCACAGCTCACTCATCATTTGTCTAGCGGGGGCCTGTCATCATTTTGAGATCACAGCCCTCTTTGAGAATCTGGTGATGTTATGGATTTCCCAGAAAAATGTATATTCTCATATACAAACAAACTCCTGCGTATAATTTGTGGGTTCTCAGGACCACTTGGAGTTTATACCTGGACTCCTGGAGATTTCAAGTTCTTAAATTAAGGGTTGTGTCTTTGCTTGGCAACCTCTCCGTTGCTTCCTTAACTTCATAGGTCAGCATTTGAGCCTCTAAGCCACACCTGTATTTCTGTAAAGAACACCATCTTCCTTCACTGCCTGCCCGGGGCAAAAGCACCCAGGCTGCGACCCGCACTCACATAGGTATACAGAAAATATCCACTCTCTTCCCTCTCCCCACCACCCCTGCCTTCCTCAACCTTTAAAATCAGAAGTACTATGAAAACATCTGTAGTTGAGATATCTTGTTTTTTTTTGGGGTTCTTGTTTTTGTTTAGGGTTTGCCTACACCCTCCCTCTTCCCTTGGGTTCTGGCCTTCCCCAGTCCAACAATGTGGTTCCTGTGAGTGACTGGCCCAGAGAGATGCAGCCGCCCCAAGGCAGACACATAAGTTTCTGATGGAACTTGGAGAGAGATGTATATGGTAGGAAACTCAGGAGAGGGTTCTTATTGGTTAGTTGTGTAGAGAAGAATGCCAAATACAGAGGGGGTGGTCGACAAATGGTTTTGATGATATGGACTCCTTCAGCAGACCCCTTTGGAGCTGAAAATGTTCTGTTTTAGTAATCATTTCCATAGCTTCCATTGTCATTTTCCACCCTTTCCCTCAAATACCCAGGGATTTATGAGAAAGGTGCTGGCGATATTAAGAAGAAGAGTAATGGAAACACCTAACACTTACTGAACATATCCCAGGCACTAGACTACTCCCAATCCATGTTGCATGTATATGTGTACCCCTGTTTACTACCTTCAGCTACTTCATGAGACAGGTAGTGTTATCTTCTCTACTTTGCCGATAAATAACCCAAGTTTACAGAGTCAGAAAGTGCTAGAACTCCTATGTAGAACTAGGACTGCCTCACTCCAGACTTAGCAATTTTTTTCATCTACATTTTGAACTTTTTCCAGTTCATAGAAGTGAAACATCTTACCCCTGCCTTCCTGTTGTTTCCATTCCCACTCAGCCCTCTCACTGTCTCTGAGAATTTTTGTCCAATCATACTAGCTGATATAGATGTATATCTCTTCTTTTTTAACTCAAATGATAGCCTATAATTCAATTTCCTGAACTTGGCTATTTTCCCCAACTTACTGCTACATTGAGGACCTCAAGCAAATCAATGTATTAAGAACTTCATTATTTTGTTAAAAACTCTTCTTAGTGTTCCATTATAAGAACGCATCATAATTTAGGGACTCAGTGTCCTATTGATGACATTTAGGTTGTTTTCAGCCTCTTATTTTTGCATATAATGCTGCAATGAAAACTTTGTACATACACCATTTCACAGCTGGGTGAGGATATGTGCAGGCAATATACCTAGAATGGAATTGCAAGGTCATAGGGTGCCTGCATTTGTAATTTTGCAATGTAATGTCAAACTGCCTTCCACAGACCTTGTAACCACTTCCAGTTTGACCATACTGTATGAGAGTAACTTGCAGCGTTCTCCATATTTCAAGTTTTTTTTTCCTATTTCCACACCTGCAAGTTTCCTCTTCTCTAAAACGTCTCAAATTGTTTTATTAAAAAGAAAAACCATAATATTTACACTCAGTTTCTGCAACCCCGGTCACACACACACACATAGAGATTTCTTTTCTGCTGTGTATTTTCACCTACTTTGCTTAGAGCTCCCCCTAACTTCCAATGGGAGCTCAGAGGATGCACTTTCAAAGATGAGATACTCTCAGCAAGTCAGTCCTGCTTAATCACTCAACCAGCCAGATGGTTCATCTCCTGGACATTCACCACTAAGGCTTTCCATAAGGTTTCCAAAAACCTTTTCCTCCTCCCTTTCCCCAGCCCTCCCTCCCCTCAGTCGGCTGTCAGGCGTGCCCCCCTCAGAGACCCCAGTCTCTGACTTTCCTAAGAGTTTGCACCCATTACATCTTTGCTGCCGTCCCATTCTATTTATTCCTCACATTCTTTGGGAGGTTGATGACTCTGTGGAAATCTAAAACAGCCCCTCCTCAGGAAGTGGTTAAAGTCTCTTGGAATAACAAGAACAAGTCTTGAAAGAGCCCTTGAATTCATCAGCATTTGCGATTAATTAGAAACCCCAAAGAAGTAATGATACGCGATTAATTAGAAACCCCAAAGAAGTAATGATACGCACAAAAATTCGAGAGGCTATAATGAGCAGTGACCAAAACCGGATAATATGGATATTGTTATTTAAGTATGAACAACTCAAAATATCTAAAGGGGGGACAGGAGCACCCCCCCCATCTCTGATTTTTGCAGTTTCACGCCCCTTTGCCTGTAAGTCTTTTTTGGTTATTCATTATTTAGCAAGAAGAGGAACCAGAAGCAGTATAGTCTCTTTGTAGTAATATGGCTTTGTCTTCACGGGAACGCAAGTTGAGTTCAGAAACTTTCAGACATGGTTTTAAAGGCTTTTGTGAGTCAACTGTTAGTGAATCACACAAAAGGGGCCTTTATTAATAAGCATATTCTGTTATTATAGAGAAATGAAAGCCTCAGAATAATTCACCAAATGTTTAAAGAGAAAACAAAAAACAATGTGGTAAACATATCAGGACTTGATGAGCTGTCTAGGTAATTGGTTGTTTCTGTGCACCTGGTTCCAAAGACAATATTTAATGTGTAATCTGTTTCATTTTGCTTGGGGAAGTAAGTGTAACTCTACCCCCTGGATCACATCTGCATAAAAATTAGGGGAGGCAGAGTCTTGTTTCAGTGAGTGGAAATTTATGCACATGAGTTGTCTTTTACATGGAGACAGCAATTATACCCCTAGAAATGCAGTCTGTGGGAGAAAATGACATATTCAACGCTGGGGAACAAAAGCCTAATGCTAAGGGGACATTAACAAGGTTGGGAACCCCCTCCCAACAATTAACATGATCATTTACAAAATCTGCAATCTATAAAATTATTTTAAAAACATGTTTTTTCAAAACAATGTGGTTTTTTCTCCTTCTTTCTAAAAAAAAAAAAAGGACTCAGCAGCAACCAGGCAGAATCCATTCCACTGTAACAAGTAATATTTTAAAATCTCTTCCGATGTATTTAAGGGCTGAAATAAACAAATTCTGGAAAGTGGTAAAGTGGTAGGTGACCCCTGTTTTAGCAGGCTAATAAGGACTGAGAAGAAAATGTAGCCACGAATTTTTCATTTTTATGTGAGGAGGTTGTGGTGTTTGAAAGCAACAATTCCTAATCAGAATTCTAGAACACAGGAAGAATGCATGGAGCACACTCAAATTAGAGTCTCTAATAGCTAAAACTGATTTTAAAGAAACATTTGTTGGTTGACTTGCTAAAAAAGACAAAGCCAGAGTCACTGAAAGGGATTTAAGTTTTTGTTTCTTCTCTCCATCTTCTCTGGAGGCTATAAGAAATGGATGAGGAAAGATGTGTTCTTTGCCCTCAATTCCCCAGTGTCCTCTCCACCTTCATGCTTCCTGGGAACACATAAAGTACCAATGACTACACTTTATTTCATGTACTAATTGTATCCCCAATAGAAAAATATAAGCCCTGCTTAACTAAAAGAGGTTATGGTAAGTTGATTTTGTCTTTGAGGTTTTCTAAGTTTTTTGATCCCTGATTCTAATTTTTGGCATATGTGTCTATGCAGTTTTGTTGGATTAGTTTTTTTTTTTAATTTAATTTAATTTTTTCAGTGTTCCAAGATATATTGTTTATGCACCACACCCAGTGCTCCATGCAATACGTGGCCTCCGTAATACCCACCACCGGGCTCACCCAACCTCCCACCCTCCTCCCCTCCAAAACCCTCAGTTTGTTTCTCAGAGTCCACAGTCTCTCATGGTTCGTCTTCCCCTCCAATTTCCCTCAATTCACTTTTCCTTTCCTTCTCCTAATGTCCTCCATGTTATTCCTTATGCTCCACAAGTAAGTGAAACCATATGATAATTGATGTTGGATTAGTTTTGCTTCCCATTCTCAGTGAAAGCAGTCTGCTATGAGGAATTTTGTTGTTTGTTTTTCTTTTTGGAAAACTTGAGTTTCTGAATTAGTTTTGGCATATTTTCAGAAAATAACATTTATGAAGTAACTTCAACAGGCCAGGTATTGGGGAAAAGCAAGCTGCAAACTAAATCCTGACTAACTTTTAGAAGATGACCAGGAATTTTAAATGTAAACAAACATGGAATACGTTGAGTTTAAAATGTTCCTGATGTTTTCTGAGTCACCAGAATGCTAATGTCAGAGATGTTGTAAAACTATGGCATGGTAAAATGATATATGGGAAAGGTGTGATAGAATGATCAACATGCTCTATGTTGATCAACCACTTCTTTGCAGGGAACTCACTCAAGTTATCCAAATCTGTATTCTTCAAAAGTTAGAAAATAAAATGGAGGAGGGGTGCCTGGGTAGCTCAGTGAGTTAAGCTTCTGCCTTCGGCTCAGGTCATGATCCCAGGGTCCTGGGATCGAGTCCCGCATCGGGCTCTCTGCTCAGCGGGGAGCCTGCTTCCCCCTCTCTCTCTGCCTGCCTCTCTAACCTACTTGTGATCTCTCTGTCAAATAAAAAAATAAAATCTTAAAAAAACAAAAAGGAAAGTAAAATGGAGGTGAAGCCCATTGAGTCGATTTCAACAAATCAATGGCATCACCACCACCAACAACAAAACTGAGTGAAGTTGGGGGGAGCTGGGAGGAATAATTGATCTCGAAATTAAAGGAGACTTCATAAAAGGCCAAAACCCCAAATGATATATATCTATATCTATGTAGATATAGATATATATTTATATCTATATATAGATATGCAAGGGAGAAAGAGAGCGAGAGAGCATGCGAGCACAGGCAGGGGGATATATATCTATACATAGATATAGATATAGATATATAGTCATTGTCTGGGTTCAGATTTGATAAAAGACTTCTTGAGAAAAATCTATGCAATTAGAATCTGAACTGGGAATTGAATGTACTGAGTAATCATTAATTTTGTTAGGTTTGATAACGGCATTTTGGCTGGGTAAGCAAATGTCCTTATGTTTTAGAGATGCTAGCTGAAATGCATAGAAATGCAATGACATGATGGCTCAAGTTTACTTTTAATTTCAAAAACCAGGGGGTGGAGGGGTTGCGTGTCCAGGCTAATCTTGATCATTACTCAACCAGCTCATTTGCACATGGGATCCGTTAATATATTTTTCCTCTTTTTTGCTTATGTTTGAGACTCATCATTAAAAAGAAACACTAATATGTGGTACTTGGGTGGCTCAGTGGGTTAAGCAACTGACTCCTGGATTCCACTCCAGTTATGATCTCAGGATTGCCAGACTGGGCCTCAAGTAGGACTCTGCACTCAACACAGAGTCTGCTTTGGATTTTTTCCCTTTTCCTCTCCCTCGCCCTTTGACCCTCTACTGGTTCAACCACATGAGCAGGCACTGTCTCTCTCTCTCTCTCTCTTTACAATAAATAAATAAAATCTTAAAAAAAAAAAAAAAAAGGAAAGGAAAGGAAAGGAAAAACAAAGTGGAAGCTGTATTAAATTATTTCTAAATTTTCTTCAAGGAGGAAGCCTGGGTGGCTCTATCAGTCGGGCATTTGTCTGCCTTCGGCTCGGTTCATGATCTCAGGTGCTGGGATCGAGCCCTGCATCGGGCTCCCTGCTCGGCTGAGAGTCTGCTTCTCCCTCTGCCTGCTGCTCCCCTTTTTTTGCTCTTTCTCTCTTTCTGTCAAATGAATAAATAAAATCTTTTAAAAAATAAATAAATAAATTTTCAAAAAAAAAAATCCCATCATTCTACTTCAAAGGCTGAATAGTGATGGCTGTAAAGATATAAAGCCATTTTTGTTTTGATTTTTAAAATCAATATCGAAATAAGGCTGTGTTCTGCTTATCAAATTTTACCCATGTCTAATACATAAGTGTGGACAATTCACAGTTGAAGAACTTCTGATGAACAAACAGATTCGTCAAGAAATCTACACTTGATTTGTCAACAGGGGACCCCGAACTTCACCAGCGATAGAGTAAGCCTGTCTGAATCAAAAGCTCATCTCAGCTCTATATGAGGTTGCTGCATGTTCACCCATATCAGCAAACTGCCTTTTTCCTCTCTCTCTTTCTTTTTTTTTTTTTTTTTTTTTGGTCAACTATGTTACATGGCCATTTTCCATCCAGGAATAATCACTATCATCAACACCTTTTCCTTGCTCTTTGTGAATTTCTTTTATTTTCCAAGGTCCTTTCCATTATGAAGAGATTCAAATGTTTTCATAGTTGACGTTTTGAAACTCTAGCACCGTAGATGGGATCAGTAGACATCTTTAGCTGTTTAGAGAGTGATAGGATTACTTCCGTTATTCCAGATGGGATCTCTGTTAGAAGCTGGAGGGTCTGACAACTTTTAGTGCTCTGCGGTGTAACACTAGGAGGAACAGAGTCAGAGTTAAATTTCAGACTGTTCATTGGTGTAAACACTCATGCTTGTCAGATAGAAAAGTGAAGTGAGACTTGGGTGTATCTTATACATCCTGGTGCTGTTTGACCCAGCATCGATGTTATCCTTTATAGGAATGGATGAACTTGGTTGAATGCCTATGTGTCTGTTTGGGAAAATCAAAGCTAATTAAGGCAGTTTTTATATTATTGGTAGTAAAAGCAATATATTTTTAGAAGCTTTACTTTTTTATTTTAAAAGATTTTACTTATCCATATGCAAGGGAGAAAGAGAGAGCGAGAGAGCATGCGAGCACAGGCAAGGGGAGGGGCAGGTAGAGGGAGCAGGAGAAACAGGCCCCTGTTGAGTGGAGCCCGATGGGGGAGCTCCATCCCAGGATCCCAAGACCATGAACCCGCTGAAGTCAGACACTCAACTGACAGAGCCACCCAGGTGCCCCTATTTTGGGGAGCTTTAAAATGAAATTGGCAAGCAACCATTTTATCAAAATATTAGGAACTTCACAGACTGGTCCCTACTTCACCCCCAGCAATTTCATCAGTACAGTAGAAATAAAGATTCCCCCTAAAGAAAAGCAGCCAGTTCCATTACAAAGATGTGGGAAACAATGACTGGAAGCCAAGTTAATCTTTAAAAGTTGTTTATAGATTGGAATTTCTACCTGCTCAGTGCTAGCAGGAAAGAAAAAAGAAAGCTCTTTATATTTTTATCAATAAAAATAACACTAACATTCCAATGGAACAATAGGTAAAGGGCATTAACCGAAAAGAAGATTAGGAAACTACAAACAGTTGATATATTTATGAGCAAGGTACTAACTTATTAGCAATCAAATAAGTGGAAATTAAAACAGAATTTTTTAAATTTCCAAATTGTCAAGGATGATAAGGAGGGTGCTAACAGTGATGGTAAGAGGGTGCAGGGGATTGGACAAGAGACTGGAAAGAGTTCAAACCACCTAGTCGTTGGAAATATGACCTAGATTCTTACTTGTAGGAATCTATCCTAAGGAAACACTGAGATGCTCTCAAAGTTGTGGTATATTCAGGGGTTTAAGTCAGTCAAAAAAATCATACTCCCAGAAAATAGCTAATGACATAGAAAAATGCTCATAATATAACTAAGAAGAGTAAAAGAAAATGATGTATATTTACATAAAATATATGAATATGCACAGAAAAGACCAAGAGAAAATTATCCAAAATATTGTACCTATATATATTGGAAATGTTAAAATTAAGTGATTTTTTTACCTTCTTTGAAATACTTTTCTGTATTTCCTCTGTAGGTTTTTATAGTGCATATTGCATTATTTTAATTTTTCTCTAATAGATTTGTTTTTATTATAAAAGTAACAAGCACTGCAGAATGTTTTGAAAATACAGCACAAAAATAAAAAGTATAAGGGTGTCTGAGTAGCTTAGTCAGTTGAACATCTGCCTTTGGCTCAGGTTATGATCCTGGAGTCCTGGGATTGAGCCCCATGTTGGGATCCCTGCTCAGCAGGAAGCCTGCTTCTCCCTCTGCCCTTCCCCTGCCTCTCACCCTGCTCCCATGCTGTTTCTCTCTCTCTCTCTCTCTCTCAAATAAATAAAATC
Source organism: Mellivora capensis (assembly GCA_004024625.1). Taxonomy (NCBI): domain Eukaryota; kingdom Metazoa; phylum Chordata; class Mammalia; order Carnivora; family Mustelidae; genus Mellivora; species Mellivora capensis. The sequence goes on along the minus strand of PISX010000751.1, from coordinate 120,304 downwards.
TTTAAAAAAAAAAAGAATAAAAAGTACAAATATGGTGGTATGTATAGGGTTTCTTTTGGGAATGAGTTTTAAAATTGATTGTAGTGATATTTGCACAGCTCTGTGAATATACTAAAAACCATTGAATTGTACACTTTAAATGGGTGAATTGTGTGGTATGTGAATTATATCTCAAAAGTTGCTGTAAAAACCAAAAAGATTACCTGCATTGCTACCATCCCAAGAATTCTAATGCCAGTATCTTGGTCCATTGTCTTACAAACTCATTTCTGTGCATCATACATACTTGCTTTAAGAATAAAAATCAGATCATACCATGCATGCCATTTGAAAGTATTTATTTATTTTTTTTTTTAGAGAGGGAGAGAGGGGATGGGAGGGGCAGAGGAGAAAGAGAATCTTAAACAGGCACTAGGCCCAGCATGGAGTCTGATCTGGGCCTCAGTCTTATGCCCCTGAGATCAAGATCTGAGCCAAAATCAAGAGTCAGACACCTAATCAATTAAGTCACTCAGGTGCCCCCAAAATAAATAAATAATTAATTAACTAGCTAATTAATTAAGTAGGCTCCATGCCCAGTGTGGAGCCCAATACAGGCTTGAACTCATGACCATGAGATCGAGACCTGAGCCAAGATCAAGAGTGGGAGGCTTACCTGACTGAGCTACCAAAGTGTCCCCATTTGAAAAGTATTTTTAATTACAACATGTATAACTTTATAATCAGAAAGTATAATCAGGGGCACCTGGGTGGCTCGGTCAGTTAAGGCAAAATGGAATATGGATATGGTTTCCTTGTCTACCACATTTCTGTAAGGATATAGAGAAGCTGACATTAAGGAGAGAGAAGTGGGTGGCTGGGAAGCTGGTAGTTCTGGAATTTACTTTTCACTCTACAATATATCCTTTTGCACTTATATATTTGTATCTTTTTTAGACAAAATCATCATCAGGGGAAAATCTTGTTGGTGAGGGGGTATGGATGTCTTGGTGTAAGGATAAGTGATATTAAGCATACTTCTCATTCCTTCCCTTGCTAAACCTTTTTAATCACTTCCCTCGCACAGTTCTGAGACTTGCATGATCAGAATAGGCTATCTCAGTCCTCTCTATGGCCATTTCTCCACATGGTGCTTTCATTCCCATCTCCTTGGCCATCAGTTCCTAGAAGTCTTAAGCTCTCCACCCCCAGAAATGTCAAAAGCAGCACTGGCAATGTTAGATAATAAGCTTCTTTAGGAATTCTAATTCAAGCCATGGAATTTCAAAATGAAGAGACCTCCAAGATGCAACCCACCCCTTACTTTATTACACCTGAGAAGCTAGGCTCTACAGTCTGAAGTTACCTGCCTAAGGTCACACAGCTGTTCTCTGCTATATGTAATTAACCTTAGCAGCTGATCTCTGGAGTTTCATTAAGCAAAAGTAGGTTAATAAAAAGGAAGCCTTTAGATTTTAGATATTGGTAGAGTGAGGCTGCACTAGGACTTGGAGAATTAATTTGATTTCTTATCCATGAAAATGTCTTCATGATGCCAATGCTCTGAGGGACCGATCAGCAAAAGAATGTTCCCTAAAAATGAAAAGCCTCTGTGATGTTGGATTCTACCAAGAACCACACAATTATATTTGAAATATATTTGTTTAATTTGAGGATGAAATTAATTTGATAGTCCTGAGGGCGTTCATCCACAGGACTAGCTTTTTAAATCCACATCTCCACAATGTAGCTAAATTAACCATAGTTAAGTAAATTAGAAATTCAAGCAGCTTCAGAATGTGAGCAAGACCACGCACAGTCCTGATGAGCATCGAACCCTCAATGGTTTAAGGAAACGTATCACAGACTGAGATGCAGGCAAAAAGACATGGCTGTGAACCTTCTGGGAAATGATTATCCGAAAGAAATGGACATACCTCCAGGAGCACAAAACTGTTACATTTGAATTCCTTTTTCTACACCCTACCACCTACTTCACAAATATAAATTCATATGCAATCTTTACTGGTTAGGTTCTGTTCTGTGATTGTCAGACCCTTTTAAAATCTGTGCATTTCTACTTTAATATTAATTAATTAATTTTTAAGTAAGCTCTAGGCCCAAGTGGGGCTTGAACTGAGATCAAGAATTGCCTCCTCTACTGACTGAGCCAGCAGGTGCCTTGCCTTTCTACTTTTTATATGTTCTTAATTTCTGCTTCTAAAAGTAATATGTGACCAAGAAGTTGGAACACAGAGACCTATGTAAAAAAGAAAAGTCAAACATATCCATGATCCAAAGATAATTGCTGTACATCCTGGAATATTTTCTTCCAGTTTTTCATCATAGGTGTGTATGTGAACATGAGGGACTCATGGGTTTATAAGGGCTATTGAATTAGAATATTACCTTTATATTCTATTTTTCTATTTTTTTAGCTTATGCTTTATTGCTGGCATTTCCAAAATTTAGATGATTCTCAATTTATACAAATCTTCAAGTGATTGATGAGTATTTTCATAGCATAAATTCCTGAAATGGGATTAATGCGTCAAAAGGTATACATATTTTAAGGGGTTTGATACATTGTCACCTAATTATCTTCAAGAAATTGTTTTTCCATTTACACTCTCCACAGCACTTACACAACTTACATAAGTAACAAGTAACACTTACACAAGCACTTACACAACACTTACACTCAGCAACTGAGTGTCCTTTATAAAGTCAGTCTTACCAAGAGAGAATACGTTCATTTGTTGACACATTGTCTGAAATATTTTATCTGAGTTTTGTTTGAATTCCCTCTTCTTGAATTTCAGAGTAATTTTTTTCCTAATGTTCATGTGTGATAATTTTATTTTTGTCTATTCATAACATCTGACCAACTTTCTATTAAAGGGTGCCTTTTGTTGATTCATAAAAGTTTTTTGATATGTTAAGGATTTTTAACCCTTTGAGTATGGGTTGTAAGTACCCTCACTACCTGGCTTCTCCCCTCCCTATATTTGTTTCCTTAAAAAAAGAGAGAGAGAATTAAGGAAAATTTTTTTACATAGTCAAGTCAACCAATTGCATTTATTTTTCCACAGCTTTTACTTACAAAGTCGTTTTCGCATCCAAAGATAGTTATCTACTTATATTTTCTTTGAGTTAATTTATAATTAAAAATATTTAACTCTTATTACTTTTGGAACTATTTTCAGGAATGGTGTGAAAGGGAGCACTGACAGGTTTTTCTCCAAGTGCCTCAACACTGTTTAATGAATAATCTTTGCTTTCTGCAATGGTTTTGTAATGCCTCTTTTATCACATGGCTGGCCGATTGTTGCACACTGGTTTGCGTGTAACCTGCTGGGCTGAGTGTCTGGATTAACCCAGTGGGGAGTAACTGTAGGCAGTTTGAGGACTCCCCGAGCAGCTCCCACAGTTCCCTGAATATGGTGGATGGCCAAGGTCTTGTATGAAATGAACAATTAATGAGTCATTTGTACACCTGGGAAAGTTTAACTGGAAGGTAAACAAAAGTCTGTCCTGACTGGTTAAATGTTTGCCTTTTGGGGCAAGGGTGCCAGGCATGATAGGATTTTAAGTGACCCTTACAGGTTATGATTGTCTCTTCCACCCCCTACTACTCTGATCCAGTCACTTCTGTCTTTGGACTGTAATAATGGTTTTTTTATGGCCTCAGGATTAGGAATAAATTCCAGGTTATTATCATTCAATAAACTCATCATTCTCCAAGAACAGTTACGATGTAGCCAGGTCAGTATTTCTCACATTTGAGTAATGTATAGACACCTTTAAAAGGAAAACAATTCTATAGACTTCAGTGATGTCTTATTCTTATTAAAATACCATTTAAATAAACTGCATATTCTTACAGCTCCAGAGCAAAAAAGGGTAGTAGGATCACGACTACATGATATTCATATGATCCAGAATATGCATATTTAACACGATATTAATTTCTTTTAAAAATATTGTAACAGGGGCGCCTGGGTGGCTCAGTGGGTTAAACCCTCTGCCTTCGGCTCAGGTCATGATCCCAGGGTTCTTGGATCAAGCCCTGCATCGGGCTCTCTGCTCTGCGGGGAGCCTGCTTCCTTCTCTCTCTGCCTACCTGTGATCTCTGTCTGTCAAATAAATAAATAAAATCTTAAAAAAATAATAAAAACAAAAATATTGTTAACAGAAACAAAAAACACAAATTTCCTGGGTTTCATAGAGAACTTGAAGATCCCTGGAGTACGTGTCCTATTCGGAACAGAAATTGCTTCCCCGCACACCACATCCAACCCTCAAACTTTGCCCTTTTTCTAAGCAGTTTGGATGCCTACCTTATACACTCAACCTAAGTGTGAATAATCACTATACTAGATGTAAACTAATTTCCATATGCCTGTAACCATTACACAACTGTAAAACCCAAACGAAATATGAACAAAACTATGAAAGCAATGTTTCAAATAACTTTATTTAAAGACACAGATGACAGTGTTGCTGAACAAAAATGTCTGCTCACCTTGTAAACATAGAGCTGTTGCCTGCTGGGAGCAGAGTTTTTGGTTGGTTTACCTGCCCAGACTTAGTGAACAGACTTAGCAGAATTAATTATTCCTTCAACGATTAACTTTATTTTTCTTCAAGAAATCTTTAGTAATTGAACCTAAGCACATCAATCCATCAGGATTTTCATCAAGACCACCAGCTCTAAAACATCCTGCTATTCTTCTAAAGAACTTGCTTCTGGAATTTGGTATGTATAACTAAGCTGATTTTTGCTTTATAGGTTTTAATAAGCCATGGTCTCTATGCCACTAGGAAAGGGAAACTCTTTCTTGAACCAAAAAGAAATGGCTTCAAGATGAAAGAAAATCACTCAAAGTAGCTCCTTAAATATTTTAAATGCAGTAATTTCTAAAAAGTACAATTTATATTCTGTATTACTTACAGTCTGAGTGCATAGAGGTGGTGGAAAGTAAGGGCTTAATTATGAGAGGGAAGCTTTCTGCAAAATTTTATGGAATGAATTCTCCATATTTTATAGCAGAATATTATACAGGACTCTTAGGTTGCTCAAGACTCTATTTCCTAATAGTTGTTGAAAGCTGTTGACTTTTAGAAATGAACATGTTGATCTGGGTGTAAAGGAGGAGGATAGGCAGAAAACAGAAGAGATGCCAATTCACAATGCAGCAGGCAATTAATTAACAAGAGTCATGCTCCTGGAAACATATGATGGAAAAGATCTAAGAATCTTGGAATAACAGAAGATGTATTTCTTTCAAGTTACTTTACTTGTGTGATTTCTCCACCATAGTTAAATCATTGGATGAGATGTTGGGATAAGGCACAGGTTCTCAATAGTGGACAATTTTGGCGCCCCCCCCCCCCCCAAGCCAGGGACATTCAACCATGTCTGGAGACATTTTTAAACATCACAACTGTGGAGAGAAGGCATCCTATTTGCATCTAATGGATAGAGGTCAAGGGAGGATGCTGCAAAACATCTTACAGTGCACAGGACACAACTCACAGAAATTATCCAGCCAAAGATGTCAATACTGTGGAGGTTGAACAACGCTGGATTAAGGTGTCCAAGTCAAAGGACTGTATCTGGGCTGTATCCTTGTATGGACAGGGCTTGTGTGACAGGCTGTATCCTTGTGTATCCTCCTGCCTTACAAATAACCCATGCATGAATAATCATCAATTTATACTACAAGGCCATAAGAACTACCTAGAATCCTCCCAGAGTCTCCTGGAATACAAGTTAGTCCCAAGAAGGTTGAGTTAGAGGGTTTTGCATTGAGCCAGTCACATGAGACCCCTACTGCAGGAACAGGTACAATGAACAGTTAAAAGCATAACAGGAAACATTAGTTCATTTATTCACTTATTCAGAAAACCTTTATCGGGCACTGGCATGTGCCACACTGCTAGGCATGATGTGGGTACACCCAAGCCCGGTCCCTGCCCTCATGGAGCTTACGACCTAGGGAAGACTAGAAAGATCATCAAGAAGAGGCCAGTAAAACGAGGACTCCAAAAATGTACCCGACTGAGGAACAATCACACAGCAGCTTGAGCACCTGTCATGTAAGTGTAATCTCACTTGAACCATGCAACAAACCTGGAGACAGGCTTTACTGCCTTCAGAGAAGTTAAAAGCATGCCTAAGGTCACACAGTTTATAAGTGGCAGAGCTTCAGCCAAGTGACACTCATGTCCCTGTTCTGTCTTACAGAGCAAGGATACACATAGGCCCTCTGGCTTGATCCTGGAATTTCCTCTCCTGATTCTCACCAAGCAAAGACACAGGTACAGAGGCTTTCCCCTTACGAAAAAATGCCACCAGCCTTCTCGGTCCTCTTGCTTATATCACACCTGGGGATGATTTTCTAGCTGTTTCATGTATATGTGTCTTATGCTCCTAATTAGATTGCAAAGTCCTGACCTGCAGGGACCAGATCTTCCATTTCCTTTGCAACCTTTTGCAGTACTGCAGTGACCCAATAAATGTCTGCGGCATGAATGAACCTGTAGAGATAAAAAATACTTTATGGTATCCCCATTTATTGGTTTCATGCTCTTACTTTGCTTTGTGATAGGACCGTACATTATAAGCTTCTAGAGGACAGAGGAAATGGCTTGGTGCTTTCCTTACACTCAGCAGGCACCATGCAAAATTTGATCCCCGCATGCCTTTTTGATGCTCTGGATAATATTAGCACACTGGAGTGTTTTTGTGTATCTAAGGACCGAGGTTGTCAGCCTCTATTCGGCGGGGAATGTTCCTTCCTTTCCACAGTAAGCTCCCCTGGCGCCTAGGACAGGGCTAGATTACTGCAGAAGCCCCCTCCCCCGCCCCCTCTTCCCCCACCCCTCCCGCTTATTTTTATTGCCAAGGGGGCCGACTGCGAAAATGGCAAGGTCTTGGTTAACCCCAGACCTTGCAAGGAAATGAGCGAAGTAGAAGGGGATTTGAAGGCAGGTCAGAAAAGGCCTGGATGAGAACACTGAGGCTTCTCGCAGACCTGCAGGACCCCAGCCGCGCGCCTCCCGCAGCCGCGGGGACCTGGAGGCAGTCCGCCCGCCCCGCGCGCCCCCGGGAGCTGTCCAGACGGCCCCGCCCGCGCCTACCTGGGCACTCACCCGCGCCGCGCGGCCTCTCCTCCTCCCACCCCGGCCGCGGGAGCCCGGCTCGGGCCTGCCCCGCCGCCGCCCCGCCTCTGAGAAGCCCCGCGGGCTGCGCGCTCGCAGCCTCCTCCGGGCCCGCCAGACCGCGCCGGGCGCGCCGGGGGCGGCCAGGCCAGGCTCGTTGGGGCTCGGCGGGCTCGCCCCCGGCCGGGCGCCTGCAGGGGGCGCGGGGACGGCCCCGCCCCGCCGCCTTCCCTCTCCCTCCCGGCTCCCTGGATCCGCGCCGGGAGGAAATGATGTGTTGCTGCCTGGTTAATCACAGCTCCAGACACTCATTGGCCGAGCGCTCCGCAGCCACTTCCTTCTCCTCCTCCTCCCGCTCCTCCCGCTCCGGCTCCTGCTCTTTGCAGCCGCCGCCGCCGCCGCCGCAGCCTCCCCCTCCGCGCCGGGGGAACTTTTCTACTCTCTGTGACCGTCTCCCCCGCCGCCCCTCGGGCGAGCCTCCCCACGGGCCGCCCCGCCCGCGGCTGCCCTCCAAGCCCGAGCCGCTGCGCCTCGGGAAGTTTATCCCGCCCGCCCTCCTCCCCTTCCTCCCCCTCCTCCTCTTCACCCCGCCTCCCCTCCCTCCCCCGGCTCCTTCCCCCGGGTGGCTGCCGCCGCCGCTGCCAGGCTGCTCCTCAGCCAGCCGCGCCGGCCCTAGGGCTGCAGAGCCCCTGGCCGCCCGCACCGCCCGGCTGCAGCCGCCGCGGCCACCGCTCAGGGCCGGCCGCCGGCCTCGGCCCCGCAGAGTTCGGGCTCTCTCGCCGGCTGCACCGCCCCGCCCCGCCCCGCGCCGCGCCGCGCAGCTCCGCGCCGACCTGCAGCGCCCGGCTGGCTCGCACTCCGCCTCCCCCGGCTCAGCCCCGGCCGCGGCGGGACCAGAGGTGAGGGCAGGTCGCCCGCCGCGCCGCGGGGGCGGGGAGGGCCGAGGGAGGAGGGCGCCTGGCGCTAGAAGAGGCTGGGATTGGGGGTGGGAAGGTGGGCGTCTGCGGTGCCTCCCCCTCGCTTTCATTCCTTTCTCCCCCAAGCTTCATCCACTCTAGGTGGGGGAAGCAGCCGCGGAACAAAACTGTCTTGCTCTGGGCCTGAACTGACTGCTGGTGGGGTATGGGAGAGGACAGAGGCATGGGGCGGGGGGGGTGGGGGGAGTCCTTGGGTTGCAGCTTGTGTGTGTTTGTGTGTGTGTGTGTGCGTGTGTCTGTGTGTAGTGAACTCCTTCAGGGTGTGCGCCGCTGACTGGTAAATCGATCTGGTCGCCCGTGGCTCACCTTCTCAGCTGAGCTTGGTATAGAGTAAAGGGATGGGCTAATCACCCCTACCCTCAAAATATCCGTCTCTTCCAAGAGGAATTTTCTGCTGGAGAGATAGCCAGTAAACTCTGCTCAACTCCCTCCCGCCCTCCGTTCTTCCTAGCTGCAGTTTCAAAAAGCTTCAAAGCCAGGAATGTGGGATTCATCTCCCGATCCCCAGAAGGCAAATGTGGTTACAGATGTTGCACGGTACTTTGCCAAGTTTAAACCCTTCCTTCAACACTGTAACCAAAACAGCGAGGCTAGAACCTGGGGCGCGCTGGGGAGAGATGTGGGCCTCTGGGAACGCTGGATTCACTAACTTCCTTTGGTCTCTAGGCTGGCTTTCGTCTGTCCAGTTCTCGCCAGATATGTCTCTCCCCCTCCCCCAGCCTCCTTTCCCTGGAGTTTTGAACGTTCCTTGCATGGGAGAAAAGCTGTAGAGGAAGCTACTTAAGGGAATAAAACATTCCACTCAGTAGCAGAAGAAAAGTCTTGGTTAAAAAGTTGTGCTTCATTTGGCTTTTGGAGAGAGGTAGCAAAGTAATCAATGGATCTGTTAATTTTATTGGGCTTTCTTTTTTGAGGGTTGTGTGTGTGAGAGAGGGTGTGTGAGTGATGGGAGTTAGGTGATGAGAAGAAGGACTGATCTCATACATAGTTTGTATATTTTTGAAAAGAGGCCCTCTAATTGAGACTTAGATATAACCCAGTGGTTTTAAAGAATCCTGTCCCAGAGATGCAGATTGCTCTGACAGCCCAAGGGAAGGCGGTGGCAAAAAATAGACACCACCTCCCTTTTCCCCCAAAAAAATTCTTCCTGGAAAGGTGGTGTTAAGAAATTTCAGAGATGGGCTGATCCAAGTGGCAGGCCTTAAATGGAAACACTATAGTATGTCTTGGCACTTGTCTCTGGAGGTGGGTGGCTGGCTGGGGGCCCAGGCTTGGGCAGCCAGCAGACACTAGACTTGTGCTGACCTCAGACACTGGTCTCGCCATCCAGCTTTACAGTATGCTTAAGTATGAAATATGGGCCTCACCCTTTTCACTGATAGGGACACAGGGGTCAGGAGGTTGTCCTAGGCCTGGACAGGACTTGGATCACCTGGCTTCTAAGACCAAATCACTTTTTTGTGTGAGGCAGTCCTTTTTGTTTGCTGGCCTGGAAGTCGGAACACAAAAAAACAAAACGGACGTCTTTTGAAGCTGAAGTGTGTAGGTCTTAAATCCATGGAATTGTGTGCAGATGATACTCAAAAGGTGGAGAATGATGTTGCCGTAAATTCTGGATAGATGGCAAAAATCAAGGGCTGGGATAGGGAGAGATTGGGTTCCTGCTTTTCCGGAGGTTTGGGTGAATTTTTATGGAAATGGAGAGAATGGGTTTTAAGTAAAGACTTGATTTAGGTCATAGTTTTACAACTTTTGTACCTTGGAAGAGCGTGATCATTTGAATCTGAATAAGTTTCCTGTTATCTCTAAGTAATTTAAAAGAATATTAACAATGCGGCATAGAGACGGAGGAGTCCTCCTTATTCAGGAACGTCATGAATTTCAGAAGTGGGGACTTAATACCATTAATAGCGTTGTAATGACTTTTTTTCCAAGTAGTGATTCACCAAATTTTCTGCATCTGTCCACTGAACAGCTAACAGTGATTGAATCAGTAAATAGCGACTCTGCCTCTGTCTTACCCTAGATTACACAGAACTAATACTGTGATGATCATGATAGACTTCTAGGTAAGGTTAGATCAAGTAGTCCAGCCTTCTGGGGGAGGAAGGGACAGGGCAGAAATGCATTTGAAAAATGATCCTGTTATTCAAGGTCATGAGGTGAAGATGGAATCAATGTGTGTGTGTGTGTGTGTGTGTGTGTGTACGTGCAAAAAGTACATTAGACAAAGAAGAGCTGGGACTGGGAACCGTTTTCTGTGCTTGTTCTGCTGTTGGATCCCTGCAATCCTGATTTATTTTTATGTGAAGGGATTTAATGCACAAGTTGTGAGAAACTGGGGAGAAGCAAGCTATTAATGGTATCAAAACCCTCTGAGGTGTTTTGAATGAATTTGGTGACCAGTGTGAGGGGGTGGGGGTGGGGAACATTGGCTTTGTTCTAGGCACTGTGCTCAGCTCTTCACATGCATTTTTCATGACACTTTCACAGCAATCATATGTTTTATTATTATGTTCCTCTTTTATGATGAGAAATTGAGGCTTTCTGAAATTGAGGGAGTTGTTCTAGTTGTAGAGCTAGTCAGTGGTGGAGTGGGGATTTGAGCTAGGAGTTTGTGAGACTCTGGAACCCATGTTTTCAGCCTCTTTTGTCAGTGTTTGCCATGCTTCATTCCCTCATACACCGTCTTCATGAGTTTACCATGGCTAAGTGTCAGTCTATTAATTATTCAGTATTTTTCTTTGAGGCAATGATTGACCTTAGAAAAACTAAAAAGAAGTCATCTTTTAAGAGGAAACAATATATCATTGCCATAATTGGAAAGCCAACTCACTTGTTAGTAATGGGAGGTAATCATAAAGATACATGTATACTTACAATAAAGCCTCAAATTCAGGGCAGTGATTACTTGGGGGGGGTGGTGGTGTGTGTGTGTGTGTGTGTGTGTGTGTGTGTGTGTTGCAGGGACCTGGGGATCAGGGTGGAGGAGGTAGGTAGATGATCTAGCATGACACTCTGGGTTTTTGGGTTGAATGGTGGGTTCAGGGGTGCTGATTTTTTTTTAGACTTTGTAACCTACATACGTGATACATATTTTTTGGTAAAAAGATAAGGAAAATTAAACACATGACTATTAACATAATGACTACTCGGGGGATATTTCATTGCACTACTATGACTATAGACAGCTTGGTGCCTGTGCGACATAGGCTGGCAAATGCTGTTGGCGGATTGATAAGACCCCAGGTGACAATTTTAAAGCAAGCTGATTGTTGTCATACCTGAATGAGATTGAGGTATGTCCCCTTGTCTGTATTCTTCTGCTTCCACTCTCATTTCAATATTGTGACCAAAATAATAGCAGTGGTTGCAGCATGGTTTTTCCGGACGGTGGTTTCCCGAGGCTGGGCCCGAGCCGAAGCTGGTAGCTGTCGACAGCACCTTGTCGCATGCATCTGGTGCTCAGGATGGGGCAAGAAATGCCGTCGTGAAGTGTTACAATGCTTTCATTCTTGCCTGTGGGTGAGTGTGACTGTTCAGACTGGCTAACCAGTATTTAAGGTAAAGCAAAGCCTGGGCAAAATGTTAACAGCGTGAAACTGGCGAGGCTGGGAGATGAAGCCATCAGAGATTTTAGCCAGAGTCCACATAGTCTCCTGTTTCATTTTCCCAAGCAAATATTGGGCCCTGTGGCTTTATTCCTGGAAATGAGAATTTGAATTCGGTTTCCTGGTACAAAATGCCTTCTTTGATCTCTTGGAGTGAGAACTTTGTGTTTCTTTCTGTGGCCAGTTCCAGCTCTCAGAAGAACCAAGGGGAAGGTTTACCTCTTCTTTTTTAGCAGTCGGCCGTAGATTGCTCTTGCTTGCCGTGCTAGTTTAAGAATCAGAAGTTCCAAAGCAGGATTTGTCTGTTGAAGGGGCATTCATTTAAAAGACTCCTTTTGAAAGAGCTTCATGAAGATGATGTGGTTGGCAAATTATGGGCTTAGGTTCGGATGGGAGGTAGTTTTGTTTGAACTTGGGCTCCCAAAATTAACTAACGAGACCCAGCAGCTTCCTTTGTGAAGTTAAAACATATACTTCCCTGTCCCCAGTATTCAAACCAACTGGCCAGTCGAATAATATTCCTATGCTCTTATGTGTGTTTTGGGAAATCGGAGCTTGTTTATATGTCTGAAGACTCTTCTGTGATCTGTGAGACTTTTGTTTCCAGAGCCACCACTACTCATTTGTTTGATTTTTGGGTTTCAGTCTCTGACCAACATTCCACTTTGCCCTTCGGGTTGCTTCATTGTTTGCTCTGGGTACTTGGCCTTTATTTCTGTGACCAGGGAAGTGACTCTCAGTTTTAGTTTTTCCAGATTTTGTGGAGGTTCATGCAGTAGGTGGGGTTTGTATTTTGCACAATGGGGTGAGTTCAGAGGGTCCCCTTGAGCATAGGTGTCCTGACGATTCTTCTGTTGGGTGTCCTGATAGGTTCAGCTCTTTCTCATCTTGGGGCTGAGCCTTGGAGTCAGTCCCTTTGCCTTGCCCTTCCCCCCACTCTTGGGGAGAGCCAGTCCTCAGAGCTCAGAGTAATCTCCGTGCAAGAATGCTTCCTGGATTTTGCTTTTTGACATTTTCCTAGTATTTATCATCCTTACTACTCATTCTGGGACTTGACTGATCTTTTTTGAGGGCAAGGACTTCAGGTTATTCACTCCTTCATTTATTTGCTCGACACCATTCATTCTCCTTCACCGATATAAAGCCTTTCAAAATTCCCTCATTGGGCTCTTTGAGGGCAAGGACTGTGTCTTATTCATCTTTTGTATATGTTTTGCACCTAACACAATGCCTGGCCCAGACCACACAGTCAGCAAATGGTTTTTTAATTGTCGAGAGAATGAATGGCTGATTGCATATTGGAGAAGCAGACAAGTCCAGTACTCTAGGGAATCGGAGGCAGCCTGAGAGCAGATGATACTAGACACAGACGTCCTTAAGGATGAGTTTGGGAAGCAGAGATGAAAGACATTCTAGGTAGAAGGAACTTTTTTTGATACCCTTTTAATGCTTGATACTGTAACACAGTGGACTCAACAAACATTTATTGTATTCTTTTCAGTTTATGCTTCCTGTTGTTTTTCGGTTTAAGGGCAAAACCTTCTTTGGGAAGAATATCTCAATGCATATTTAATATCCTACAGTGCATTGAGTCCTGTGATCGTGAGTGCACGGCTGGGACTCTCTCAGTTGGTGAATTGACTCCTTCGCACTGACTTTGTCCTGTTGCGTATGTTCACAAATAGTTGACAGTGAAAGCAGCGTGGTAGGCAGCGCTCATTGTGGAGAGATGGAATGTGAATGACCTCTTTGGAAAATGGATGGAATCCAGAGTGAAATTTTCTTTTGATAGGTTTTAAGGGCTGATTTGAGTGGGCATGCCATGTAGACCTTTTCTGCTTGAGTGGTTGGGAGTTGGGTGCCTTGCTCATCTGTAAAAGTTAGGCACGGGGTCTTCGGTAGCCTCTGTGCAGCATGGATGACATTGAAAATGAGATCGCTTTGGGGTGCCTGGCTGGCTGAGTTGGTAGGGCATGCTACTCTTGATCCTCGGGGTCATGAGTTCATGGGTATAAAGCTTACTTAAAAAAAAAATTATGACATAAAGAAAATAAGATTGCTCTAGTTTTTATTTTTCTTTTTAAGGCAATTATGGAAGAATTATCAACTGCAGTTCTAAAAATAAGCTTGAGCTTGATGGGAAATGTACGGAGGGGCTAGAGGAACATAGGAGTGGTCTTAGAGCTGGGTATTAGATGTATGGTGGTACTTGGACTTTGAAGAGAGTGGATACTGAGAAAGAACTTGAGAAAGAGCATTCTGGTACAGAGGAGATGAGTTGAGATATTTTAAGCCAAGTTCGGACCCTTACCTTACAATAGCTATTGTAGCTCTTGATGAGTGGTGGTGCACTCTCTGTGAACACATCATATAGGTTAATACTTGTATGTATTAAGAGAGCTGGCGAGCTGGAGCTTTTGGACTTGTCACTTGATGTCAGGGACTTACACAAGATAGAAATATACATAGGAACAACCAGTAGGAGGAAAAAGTGTAGGTGGTTATCTAGAGTGATCTTTATCTTCCTTTAGAGAATAAGGAAAATGGTAAGGGACAAGTGTGCCAAGTGATATTTTTTTAAAATGTTTTTTGAACTTGAAGAGCTGAACTGTTGTGCACAACAGGTGGCAAGAACAAATATTCTCTTACTTTATGAGTATGGCCTAGTAAAAAATGGAAAATCTCAGTCCCCGGAGATTATATAAACATAAATGTTCTATTTCAGTGTTTTAAAAACATTTTTTACTCGCAGCAATACATTTTGCATCATGACTGAGTACACACACATACACACATTCATATTAAAAATAAAGCTGAATTATAATTTTTACAAAACAATACAGCAGTGTGTCCTAATTTCTAGTCAATTTAAAAAAAATATCCTGGTCTCTATTTACTACATTGATTTCTCAACTTGCTAATGGGTTCTAACCAGCAGTATGAAAAAAACAAAACAAAACTATTCTAGATATTGTGGAAATCAGCCTTAATTTGTTTATTGGACGTTTGCTAATCTGGATGAGAATTTTGTTTTTCTTTTTGTATGAGTCTCAATTATTCTACAGATGGTCCATGCCCTTCTGCTCTCCCCCCCTCCCCCACCCATTGTTCTTTTCTGGGGGGGGGGGGCTTTGCTTGTTTCTCCACATCAGATTAAAGTGACTAATAGGTGCTTTGGACCAGCTCCCAAAGTACAGCATCATCTTGATCCTTGTCAGCATCAAAGGTGGGGCTAACTAACTTAAACTAGGGGCAGGGGCCACTTAGCTCCCTGTTTGTTGAGCTTATATTTGAAATGGGATGGTGACTCTCGGTATAATAAGGGGACAGCAGGAGTCCCTCTTTAGGCCCCCTGTACCGGAAGGATAGGAGAGAGGTAGGGAAGGTGACTTGATACAGTTACTGTTCTGAAACACAAAACAAGGTTAGTAGGGACCAGCTTTTTGCATCCATGTAAGTAAGAGCTTAATCGGTGGCTGCAGTCATCCTTGCTGTCACTGTCCTTATCATTAAAATCTTTCCTACCTTGCTGCTGCTCCCTTATCGTCCCTTATGCTCCCCTCTTCTTCTCCCTTCATCTGTTGGGCCTTTATCAAGATCCTGTACCTCGAGCTGGGCATGGAAAGGACAGTAACATTAAGTTGAGCTCAAGGTGCCCTTGAGTAAGGGCCTGAAGACCTGCACGTCTAACCGGAAACGGCAGAAGGCCAAGTATCTTGGTCACGAGATACAGGGGGAGTAAGGATCAAACAGCACTTTTGAGGAAGTGACTGTTTGGCTGGCCTTGGAAAAAGGTACCGTTCCGATGTTATCATTTTCAGAGATGTCTGTATGGGTATAGGTTGTGGAGGAGGAAACCTGCCAGAGCCAGGGGATGGGGCGGGTAGCTATGAGGCAGCTGGCTTTGGTTTAAGGGCCACGTTGTGTAAAAACATAGTCGCGCCTGTTTGTCACCCCTGGAGTCGGCCTCGGTGCCTTGAGGTGCAGCTTCTCAGCCAGGCAGCGTGACCTGAGATAACCGGAAGGAAGAGCAGGTTCATGTCTCTGGTTGTGCACTAATGCCAGAGCCAAAGTTGAGCAGAGGGGCGGGTGCTATGGCAGTGGTTCTGTTACCCACCCTCCCCCACGTTTATTCTTTTCTTGCCAGGCGTACATGGTAACTCCTGGAAGTTAAAAGGCTTGTGTGACGTGACTGCGTGGAGTACATCAGGGCAACACGGCAGAAGAAAGCTTAGAAAGGGGGATTCAGAGCCAAATTATGGTTTACTTTGGATGCCTGGCGAAAGATTTTTAGGCCTGATTCGAAAATAGCAACAGTAAGATAACATCTGTAAGGGAGGCCCTGCTCAGGCCCCTTGCTTGCATTCTCACATTTAATGCTCATGCCCAAGCTGGGAGGAACTCCCGTTTGTGATCCCCATTTTATGGAAGGAGAAACTGAGACTCAGAGGGATGCTGGAAGATGCCTGAGGTCACACATCAGAACTTGAACCCAGGCTGTACATTCCAGAGGCACTTGCTCTAAAGCAGAGTTTGGAAACTGGCGGCCCCCAGGCTGACCACACCTCAGACTTAGGTCCCGTTTGATACCGTCTGTAACACTTTTTTTTTTTTCCTTTTTGAAATAGTTGCCATCATTTAAATAGGGGGATATTTCCCAGAACAAATTCAGCTTTCCATGTTCTTCTGCAAGACTGCAAGCCCTGGCAGCCCAAGGCCCACATTCCTGTAGGGACCTGCCAGAGCTCCTTGTTACTGTGTGGTTCTCAGTGGACGTGTGCGCTTGCGTTTGCCGCAGTCCCAGCTCAGCCAGTTTCCTCCCGGACGCCGAGGCCCAGCATCACTCGCTCTTTATTCTCCTAGCTGGCTCACTCTGACATGCTCACTGATTGACCCTATGGCTTATGACTTTGAGGCCCCTGATCCATAGCCTTCTATTTCGCCACAGATTAGCGGTGAGGGCAGATGCCCAGTAGGTGAGGGAAATGAGAGTAGGGGGAATTAGGGTTTTGGCCTTGGTCTGGAGAAGCCATAAGGTGCGCAAATCATTTTTTTGAAGAGAGGAAGGGGTGAGTGGGAGGCAGAAGGATGTGACTTAGGGGACGTAAGGATGTAACTTAGGGTACGTGGATGACTGAGAGAAGGGTGCTGATCCTAAAAGAAAATGAAAGGTTAAGAGGACCTGTTGGGAGTAAGGCATGGTATTGAGGTTCAGGTTCTGGTGGAGTAAGCGCATAGAAGAGGGCTTGCTCTTGTCTCGTGAGGAGTTGGAAATACAGCAGTGGAAGCAGCAGGTAAGGATTTGGAGCTGTGGGGATTAGATCTGTGTGAGAGGATGCCATCCTGGGGCATTTGGATCTGGGGGAGAAAGGTCCCTTTTGGAAATAGGAAGAAATGGACTATGGTCTGAATGATAAAATGAACCAGCTACAAACAGCTTAAAGTCTCTTACTGACTTTTTTGGGTCAAGTGCCTTATCTTGCAAATAAATCAAATGTTTATCCTAATAAAGGAATACTGTAACAGTTGTCAACTTTTGAACATGGGACCTGATAAACATCTGCTCATAGAATCAAAGGCAGATACACTGTTTGATCGGTGACACCTATAATTTATGTTTATGCCTATTGCACTGAGTCTAATTTAGGTGAAAGAAATTGGAACTTTTTTTTTTTTTTTAAGTATCACAGGTGACAGAAAAAGTGGTTGTTCTAGCCCTGAGATGGGGAACAGTGCCAGAAGCAAATGACTTTTTTGAGATTTAGTCTTTTAGAGGGTTTAGAATGGAATGTCCTTTTTAAATTACAGATGAGGGTTTTGTTTTGTTTTTTTCTTTCTTTTTCTTTTCTCTCCTTATCTTGACTTGTTTGTTTAGGATTCCCTCCAACTTATTGTTACTTGATCAGCCAGGTTCTCCTCCACTGCTCTCCTTTTCCCACTTGGTTCCCTTTTGATCCCAGAAGGTATTGTTTTAAGGACCTTCTAGGCACAAGTGGAGTGAATCTTTCCCAGATGTGGCTATTGAGCAAGAAAATCTTCCAGGAGGGCATTTCTTTTGTTCTCATACTTTTTGTAAATTTTTAATTTTAATTCTAGTATAGTTAACATACAGTGTTCTATTATTCTTATACTTTTGTCTCAGACATTATGGTCTCCTTTTTGGGCCACATGACTCTTAAAAAAAATCAAATTGGTGTTTTTATTTATAATTCCTGGCTTTATTTTATTACAGTACATTAGTATGGGTTCCCATAATTTTTTTCTTAACCAAATATTTTTGATTTTTTTATGGTAGTTTATGTTTTAGAGATGATATTTATGTGATATTATATATGCTTATGATAAGATTTGAAGTATAGGAAGGATATATAGGAAAGGTAACTTTGGTCCTCCGGCTTCTACTCTCCCTTCCTAGAGAAAAACCATCATAAAAACTAATTGTATATCCTTCCAGTGGTCATTTTTACATTTACAAACATATACTAATGTGTTTTTCTTATAAAATAATATATTGCACATATTTCAGTTCTGGACTTGGCTTTTCTCATTAGTTTATCTTGGAGATCATTTCCTATCAGGATGAACAGTTTCCTTATTATTTTGAAAGGTAATTCCATAGTATAGATGTATCATAATTTATTTAACTAGTCTTTTACTTATTTTAGGTAACATTATGTGTTATAACGTTGTAGTGACTGTCTTTACATATGCTAGCTACCATGTATTTACATACTGATTTATATGTAGACGTGTATGGAGATCTGTCTCCTGTATATTGGGGGGAGGTATAAATATCAAGGACTGGAATTACTGAATCTAAGGTATTTACATTTAAAATTACAGTAGGGGTTGTACCAAGAATTTGATATTTGAGTTGTGTTGGTGAAGCAAGGCGGCGTGGTGGGAATGACAAAGCAACCCATGAGACTGAAGCAGGAGTCTGTTCTCTCTGGTGTGAGATTTTGTGGCTCAAGAAAGTCACTTAACTTTTTTCTTTGTGGTACCTTTCTTTCCTCATCTGTTTAGAAGAGCAGAGACTCAGCTATTTCAGAAGTTTAATAATTTGTTGATTCTTTCAGTCTCCCTCCTGTTTGGTACTTCCAGTAAATGGAGCTTGATGATTTTTTTTTTTTTTCCTTCCTTGTGTAAGTTTGAGTCTGAGGAACCGTGGGCTTTGGAAGCCTTGCTAACCACAGGTTTACTTTGATTGTTTTAAAGCACTATGTCTGGTTTGTGCTTTATGTTAAAAGCAGAGCTTATATGGCTGATTATCTTAAAAAAAAAAATACAGTGAGTGGTAAGTAGGCATTTAGTGACCAAGAAACTCATATAGTCAGCTTTTTATTATTGATCAAGAATGGAGGCAATGGATTTTTAGACTTAGGGAAAAGTTTTATTTTTGTAATTGCTTTTTAAAAAAGCAATAAGCATATGATAGACAGTTTTTAAGAAACAGCAAAATTTTATTTATGATTTTGGAGCATAATAGAGTGGACTGTTTTGGATCTTTCAAAGTTTTTATAATAGGAAAAAGATACAATAGGGGATTATTGGAAATTTTGAGGTATTTAGCTGGCATAGTTTAATAAAATGGTTGTGTTTCCTGGCAGTTACCAAATTAGATGCATTTAAAAATCCAAACCCAAGTAAATAAAATTTAATATAAAATTCATGGTTTTGTTTTGTTTTTTTTCCTTCCCATGTTGCATTTTTGTCTTTAGAAATTGGCTCCCCCAGAATTAAGCAACATGCTTAAGATTTTTCATTTCAAAGACTTAAAAATTTTGGGCTATTAGTATAAATGTAATTTTCCTGGAAAAGATTTTGAGCCCTTGGTTACTCATGAAAAAAAAAAAAATTACTTACTAAAGCTCTTTAAGTATACAAATTTATTCACTTAGCTGTAGATTAGCAAAAAAAAAAAAAAAAGAAACAACTTAAATGTTCTATAATAACCTACATTTGTAACCTTTATATGTTACATATATATGCGTATGTATACATGCACACACACTTTTATTAAAAAAATGGAAAATTTATAGTCACCAAAAGTATTATCTGAGATGAATTTTCAGGGACAGATCTCACCTTCAAAGTAACCTTCTTCAAAGAAGGTTTTGGTGGGTATTCCATCTAATTAGATCTTTCTTCTTTTCCATATCTTTTTTTTTCCTTTTTTTTTAAAAGAGATTTTAGTTATTTATTTGAGAGAGGGAGAGAGCACTCACACGAATGGGGGAAGGGGCAGAGATGGAGAAACAGGCCCCCACTGAATGACCTGAGCTGACCAGACACTTAACCTGAGCCACACAGGCACCCCTCTTCTTTTCTGTATCTTACATATGCTACCTTAGGTACACTACCCATATCTCTGGGGTAAATACTGAGCACAGAGACGGTGTTTGTTTGGTAGTCTGAGTGTGCCTGTGTATCTATCCTGTGCTTAGTATACTGGTGTATCTATAGTAGGCACGCAGACATTTTTAGAATGAATAGAATAGGCCACGAAGAGTATACAAAACAATATTAAGTAGAAAAAGCAGGACATGGGGTGCCTGGGTGGTTCAGTTGGTTGAGTGTCTGCCCTCGGCTCCGGTCATGGTCCCAGGGTCCTGGGATCGAGCTCCACATTGGGCTCCCTGCTCAGTGGGGAGTCTGCTTCTCCCTCTGCCTCTGTCCCTCCTCACTTATTGTTCATTCTCTCTCTTTCTTTCTCTTTTAAATAAATAAATACATTCTTTTTTTTTTTTTAAAGAAAAAGCAGGACACAAAAACCATACAATTCCAAACCCATAAATTATATACAATTCCATAAATGTAGGTAAACATAAGACATAGTACAATTCCAGACTTGTAGTTATAGGCATACGGACTTAGAAAAAAAAAAAAAAAGACTGGTAAGAAATAAAGGGGACTATTAACAGTTACTGTCTTTGAGCTTTGGGTCGTGCATAATTTTGAAGAGAAAATCTTTAAATACAAATGAGTGAAGTAAATATTGGAAGATTATGTCACTTCAATAATGTATTTTACCCTTTCAGCATTAAAGGTGGTCACCTTCCCTAAAATGATGTATTACAATACCATGGCCTTTTCTCCTCTTGAGTCAAATGTACTGGGTCTCTGCAGTGTGACAGGTTTTATATCTGCTTTAGAATTAAATTATGATCTGAGAGTTGCACTTTTAAGAAACTGGGTTTAATTTTACATCAGTTGAAGTTAAAGGGTAGTGAAAGTATATTAGATCTGGTACAAGTGTCTAATTATAATTATTGACGCATTTTCAAATGCTCTCTTAAGTATGATACATTGCCCATGATTTTGACAGCTTTGACTACATTAAACCTGCTGGAACACTCTTTGCACAAAGGTTTGTTTAAACTGAGAATTGTCAGAAGGATTCTTTGAAGAGTAGATGAACACAGATTTAGAGGTCAAATGGTGTTTTATTTCCCACTGTGCCTGGTGATTTTAGTCTGTTAAATGTTAATCGGAAGATTATCTGGATTTAGTTTTCATTTCAAGAAAACTGGGAATTTAATTTTTTGTGTAGTGTAAAAAAAGTAGGTGAGGATATTCATTTATCATTGATTCTCTGCCACATTAGTTAAGCTTCTACTTATCTCTCTTGCTGAAGGTCTCCAATTGCAAAACTCCAAACCGACACACTTGATTCTGCATAACGACCTCATTTCCAGAAGGTCTCCTTAGACCAAGTTCATATATTATCTCCTTTGTGTGGCTACTCCTTCCTTTTATGTAGATTTGTTGAGTAGCTACCATGTGCCGGGCACTGAGTATATAAAGACACAAAGGCTGTCAGAGAGCTCAGCCTGAGAGAAGGAGAAGAATCAATCGCCAAGCCACAGCTGAGCAAAGCACCAACTCTAAACATAGAGATGGGACGTGCAGTCTTGTTCGAGAGGGCATCTGAGGTCATCTTTTCAGAGGAATGATATTCTTGAGCATCTTGAAGGTTGAGGAGGAAGGTAGCAGGTGGGAAAAGGGCCTTTGGTACAGAGGCTTAGAGGAAAAATGGCATCCTTCAGAGCCGAATGTGACCAGTGCTCTGCTACTCAGAAGTGTGGTGGTTGGTTCAGCAGGAATGGCACCGTTCGGGGCTCGAGCCTCACTGACGATGGGGAGTCTCAGGGCCTCCCAATTCTGCTGAGTGAGAGTCAGTGTTGCAACAGTATGCCCATGTGATTTGAATGCTTCTAGAAGTTTGAGAAACTTCTGGACTGGAGGTAAAGGATGGGAGAGCAGGGGAAGTAGACCGCCTGCTAAGGAGTCTGGACTTTAGTTTTCAAACATGGGCTTGATAATGAAGAAGTAACATTATCAGATTCATATTTTCCACAAATCATCTGGAAGTACAAGTGAGGCAGCCTGTTACACGATGTTTCTTGAAACCGGAATCAAAAAGTACACCACAAAAGAAGTCCTCAAATAAGTGAGAAATGTAGGACCTTATACTCTTCTCTCAGACAGTGTAAATTTTCATAGCACATTGGAAGTTCAGAGAAGCGGGCATAGAGGAACACCTTATCTGAATCATTTACCCTGGGGTATTCCCGAATATTCCTGGTCTTTCAAGTTATACCTCAGTGGAACCCTTTGTAGCTGCCCGGCTGTTAACACCCCAGGGGGAGTGGAGAGCATTTTGGAGAACACATTTTGGGAAATGCTAGCACTCATTCCCACACTTGAGACATTGCCTTAGCTTATTAGTAGGGTGACCAACTGTTTGGGATTGCCTGGGACTATGGGCCATCCTAGGCTGCTGGACTTGCCGTGCTAAAGTCCTGGACAGGAAAAGTGAGTTTGGTACAGTTCCTACCTGTTTACTGTGCTTTTGACTGATTGCCTCATTTTCTTTAGATGGGCTCAACCTTGGCCCTTAAATACCTGTTTCAGGCTCATTCTAATGGAGTGATTCCCAAATGTGTTTGCATGTTGGAAGCACCCGGAGGGGTTTCCAAACGCAATGGCTGTTCCCACCCCACAGGTTGTGATTTAATTGGTCTGATGTACCCTGGCAGTGGAATTTTTTATAGGTCTCCAGATGAGGGGTGTGAAAACTCGTTCCAAATAACTGTAACTGTGAAAATGCAGTATTATGCACCTTTAGAATTTATTTTAATTTCATTTGATTAACTTCTGTAATAGAAGCACTAATCATTATAAAGAAAGTTGAAGAACTTGATCTAGCATCATGCTGGGGGATGAGGGGTAGCAGATGTTCCTCACTTTGGGAAACATTTGTTCGGAGGCTGGGGGAGCAGGGGACTGGCCAAGCAGTGGGGCTTGAGAAGACCGTGGAGGTTTCAGAGCCCTTGAGGGGGTTGAGCTGATGAGATGTGGAAACCGATCCGGTCTGTGTGCTTTGGTAGAGGAGGATCTCTGGCTACAGGGGTTGTAGACAGGGATCCCATAACAGAATAGAGAGGAGTGGAGATTACAGGAAGGGCTGAATTTCCAAGTCCTGTTTCAGAGCCTTGGGACATCCAGGGGGAGGTGATGAATGGACTGTTGAGAAGAAAAGAGTCATAGTTAAAAAGGACTGGGCTGGAAACAGAGGAGAGCCTCTCCAGGTCCGGAGGGCAGCGAAGTTCCAGGTGGGGAATCGGCTTGGCTGGGGAGCAGCCTTGATTGAGGGTGCTTTGCACCCGGGTTGCCGGGTTGCCGGGGAGGGCAGGGGAAGGACCCTGAGGGAGGAGTCTGGGAACAGCCCAACTAGTAGGAGTGATGCTAAGGAGAGTGTGTCGTCCTCCGCTCACCCCAAGGAAGGTAGTAGCCCTGTGAACCAGATAAGAGCTCAAGAGGGCAGTTTGTTTCGGTAATTTAGGACGTCATTAGTCATGTTTGTGTAAATTTAGCATGAGGGAGGAAACAAGATGATAGCGGGGTCACTGAAGAAAAAGGCTGGGATAGGATGGGACCTTAGGGAATAACTCTGGGTTTGTTTGGGAAGTAGTCATCCTCTAGTTACTCATGGAAGTTATTTCAACAAGGAACAAAGATTATAACGAATATTCAGATATTCACAGATAAATTGCCAGAGCTCTCTGGGGCTCTGTAAAATTGCTTTACTTTCAAATCATACCACTCACCTTTTTTCTCCTTCTCTTACTATTCCCCGGGCACAACAATGTCAGATTCTGAATTTATATGTTTATAAGTGTCATTAAACGCCTTTTTTTTTTTTTTTTTAATGCTGATGAGAAGGCCGCGTGTGAGTCAGTATGCCGCCTTTGTTCCGAGGTAGTTCACATTTGTGGACGGCTTTGGAGTGTACCAAAGCAACACCCCGTCTTATGTGAGCCGCTGAGTAACCTTTGTACGGACGGCAGAGCCGAGAACAGTATTCTTCTATTTCACAGGGAAAAAAGAGTAGAAGCTCTGAGGCTTAATATATTGAGGAGGACTTGCCTGTGATTAATGACTTAGTGACAGGTCCAGGATGGGATCCTGGTGTCCTGGCATGGTATTTCTTCCATCAAATTTAGGAATGGGTGGGAGTGGAGTGTGTCCCCTGCTCCCCCATCTCCCCCAATTAGTTTGTAAATTCTTTGAGGGCAGAGGGCAGGAGGCGTGTTGGGCCAAGCTTCCCCCTCACAAGGTGTCTCACATGGGTCTTGACATTACTTCTGAATGACAGGGCCTCGGAACTGTAACAACAGGATTGAAAGAAGGCATCGTGGGTCGCACAACTTTGAACTTGTGTCTCCTTACTGAACCATGCAATTATCTTGAGACCAGCCCAATAATACCTCTGGCATGTTTTGTAAACATTTAATCCATACACAGTTTTTGTCACTCTGTTTTGGCATTTCTTATTTTAAAACCAGAAGTCATCTACAGTGGAAGAGGCCCCAGACCGCCTGGACTTCAGTGGGGCTCTCCTTTACATATGGGATGCCTCAACGGGCTGCGTGGAGGGGTGTAAGGGTACATCAGCCTCTCTGACAAAGCTCACAGTTGAGGAAAGCTGATCTTGTTCTGTAATCCCTGCAGGGCCCGAAGTGGGCACTCAGTAAATACTTGTTACTTTGAATAAGGGAGGTGCTGTTTTGTGTTGCACTTTCTCCATTTTATCACAATGGACCATTATCAGTTTTTTTTAAATGACCTTTTTTCCCCCTGTGAATCATTAAAGGTAGGATGTTAGGATTTCGGGAAAGGGAATGATGAAAGAGAATGAGAAAATGGAATCAGCAAGTTTTTAGGACGAGAGACAAGAGGTTTTGAGTGAGCTATGAAAAGTTGAAAGCAGGAAGGAGTCGCTTAGGGGGAACTGGAAGGATGTCAGACACTTTTAAAGGAGCCCATGGAGGTGAGGATGAGACGGGAGTATTCTAATCTGATGATGTCTTAGAGGAGAAAACTGAAGGTCTTTTCAACCTTAATTATAGCCACAGGATAAAAGCACATTATAGCGCTTTTTTTTTTCCTACTTCTACTAAGGGATGGTAGTGTATAATTTTTTTTGTATAGTCCTGTCTATGAAGCCATACTTCAGACTACATTGAAATATATTATTTTTCAGAATGCTACGGATTGAGGAAGAGGAATAAGATTTTGAGTCCATTTTTTTGTATTTACATTAAAATTTCAAGGTACTGCTTCAGTATGAAGTGAGGAACTTTTTAGTCACTGAGGCAAATTTAGGCAGATGAATTAATGTTTGGTCATCAGAAAATGTGCCATTGGGAGCTTGTTTCTTTTGAGAAGAGAAAAAGGCAAAATATGAGTCAGACCATAAAGTCATTTCCCTGCACTTAATTCAGCTCCCCTCCCACTGAAGGACCGTTGACCCACAAGGCTAATTCAAACTTGTACAGACTCTACCTCCCTAAAGCCTCTCCCCCAGGACCACCAGCAGAGCAGGTTTTCCCCGTCTTCAAAGAGCAGGTTTACTCCGTCTTCAAGCCTGACTGGGACAGAGTTTTCTTTTGTGAGGGGCCCGTCCATTGCTCCTTGGCTTTCACCAGGAACGTGAAAAGCCAGTCAATTCATTGGAGAGGTGTAAAGTGTGTTTTATGGATACACAATCTGCTGTACATTTTGGGTCTGCTAGTTCTGTGGCCAAGTACCATCCTTCTTTCCTCTGTCTTTGCTCTTAATCTCCCAGTGGTTGCTATCTTGGGTTCCGTTTTGCTGGTGATTGAGATAATCTCCAAAATGTTGTGCAAATTTCCTGACTAGAAATATGTCCATGAAGGTGGATGTGAATTGTTAGGAATAATAAAAAAAAGAAATGCTTCCATCATCTTTCTTTCTTCAAACTTTTATGATCTATTTATAGTTTGTTTTGATTCATGCTTTTTTCTGTTCATTATTTATTTATTTATTATTATTATTTTATTCAATACAGGTGATATGGTAGACCCTGTGCTTGTAGCAAAGGTGCTATTCCTGGCCTCAGGAGAATTCGCAGCTTAGTTAGAGAGACTCCTGCATCCACGGTTACTGTGCAGGTGGGCAAGTGCTGTCCATCACAGAATTGTGCGGAAGGTACAACAGTGGGTCCAAAGGAGGGACACCTAACCCATCTTGGGCAGAAGGATGTAGGGAAGTTTCTGACCCATGGAGGTATTAAGTGCACACTTTATTATTTTTATTTTTTAATTTAATTCTTAAAAAATATTTTATTTATTTATGAGAGAGAGAGAGAGAGAGAGAGAGCGCATGAGCATTGGCGGAATGGAGAAGCAGACTCCCTACTGAGTAAGGAACCCCATGTGGGGCTCCATCCCAGGACCCTGGGATCATGACCCGAGCTGAAGGCAGACGCTTAACTGACCAAGCCACTCAGGCGCCCCTAATTTTTACTTATTTTTAAAGTGTGCACTTAAGGGGTACCTGGGTGG
The DNA here is from genome assembly GCA_004024625.1 of Mellivora capensis. Taxonomy (NCBI): domain Eukaryota; kingdom Metazoa; phylum Chordata; class Mammalia; order Carnivora; family Mustelidae; genus Mellivora; species Mellivora capensis. The sequence continues at coordinate 93,697 of PISX010000751.1, read as the reverse complement.
CTCAGTTTGTTAAGGGTCTGCCTTTGGCTCCGGTCATAATCCCAAGGTCCTGGCATAGAGCCCCACGTTGGGCTCCCTGTTCAGTGGGGAGTCTGCTTTTCCCTCTCCCTCTGCTGCTCCCTCTGCTTGTGCTCTCTCTCTCTGTCAAATAAATAAATAAAATCTCAAAAAAAAAAAAAAAAAGTAAAAATAGCCTGGCAGTGTAGGGCAGGTATTCTAACATGGTGAACATTCAGAGAAAAGGTAGAAGGCATAAGAAGATCATCATTCATGCTGGGAACCGCAGGGAATTTAGTTTATAGCTTGTGGTATGTGTGGGGATTGATGTGGCATAAGGCTGGAGAGGTGGGTGAGGACTACGTTGTGAGGACTCCTTATTCTGTGCTCAGCAGTTCAGCTCTTACTCCCAAACTGTGTTAGCTATTAGGGAATTTTAGGTAAGAAAGGGGTCTGACATTCACAGGCAGCAGTTTTGAAGATAATCTTTAATAATTTTATTTGTTTATGTATGCAATTGACTGAATTGTGTGTGTCCCCCCAAATTCATATGTTTAAATTCTAACCCCCCAGTGTGATAGTACAGATCTTTCTCAACTTAGGATAAGGTAACATACCGATAACCTCATTGTAAGTTGACGATAACCCTAAATCGAAAAGTATTTAATACACCTAACCTACTAAACATCACAGCTTAGCCTAGCCTGCCTTAAATGTGCCCACAGCACTTACATTAGCCTACAGCTGGGAAAAATCATCTAACACAAAGCCTATTTTATAATAAATTGTTGAATATCTTATGTAACTTACTGAATACGGTACTGAAAGTGAGACACAGAGTGGTTTGGGTACAGAGTGGTGGTCAGGGTATTAGTTATTTACCCCCACGATCACGCGACTGACTGGGAACTGTGCTGCCCAACGTCATGGGAAAGTGTCATTCTCTGTTTCACCAGCCTGGGAAAAGTTCTCAAAATTCAGAATTTGAAGTTTGGTTTCTATTGAATGCGTTATCGCTTTAACACATTTGTGAAGTCAGAAACTCCTAAGTTGAGCTGTCGTAAGTGGGAGACCATCTGTATTTGAAGATGGGGTCTCTGGGCAATAACTGGATTTAGATGAGGTCATGAGGATGAGGCCCTCAGGAAGGGACTGGTGCCCTCATACGGAGACACCAGGGAGACTTGCCGTCTGCCATGGGAGGACACAGTGAGGAGGCAGCTGTCTGTAATGTCCTCCTCAGGAACTCAGTTGGCGGGTACCTTGATCTTGGACTTCCCAGGCTCTAGAACTCTGAGAAAATAAATTTCTGTTGTTTAAGCCACCCAGCCTGTGGTATTTTGTTATGACATTCTGAGTGGACTAACAGTCTATTTTATGTATGTGGATAATTAGGAAACTAGGCTTACTGGGAATTAATACCATTAGAGGATCATGGTACCTATAGTGTGTGTGTTTGCATCACTATGTAAAACAATGATTTTAAGTAACTTTTTTTTTTTTTTAAAGATTTCATTTATTTATCTTGAGAGAGAGAAAGTGGGAGAGGGGAGGGGTAGAAGGAGAAGCAGACGCCCGCTGAGCAGGGAGCCCGATGTGGAACTTGATCCTAGAACCCTGAGATCATGACCCAAGGCAGGTGCCTAATGACTCAGCCACCCAGGTGCCCAATTTTTTTTTTTTAAGATTTTATTTATTTATTTGACAGAGAGATCACAAGTAGGCAGAGAAGAAGGCAGAGAGAGAGAGGGGGGGAAGCAGGCTCCCCGCTGAGCAGAGAGCCCAATGCGGGGCTCCATCCCAGAACCCTGAGATCATGACCTGAGCTGAAGGCAGAGGCTTAACCCACTGAGCCACCCGGGTGCCCATTTTTAAGTACTTTTGTTTGTACATGTGAGGATGTATCTTAAACATGTTATCCAGCACTTACTCTGTCCCAGATATTTTCAGGTTGAGTCTGGTCTCCTTTCCCAAGGTCTTGTTCTATTTTTCTGTCCTTTTCTCCCAACCTCTTCTAGTTTATCCTTTTTGTTAGCTTTTGCCTTGAGCTTAGAAATAGGTTTATGTCTTCCCTATCATGAATCAAAATGTTTTGAACCCTGTAACTTTCATAAGCTGCTTCCTCAGGAAGCATTTCAAAAAAACAAAAACAAAAACCTGAGTGTACATTCACTGCTGACTCTTAAGCCCCTTGTCATTGTCTTTGAGATATAACATTCTCTCTTTCTTTCCCCTTATTCTTCTGAAGTCGCTCTCATTCATTAAATGTCCGAAGTGCCAGGTTGGGCATCAGATGCGAGTGCCTCGGGGGTTTGTGGCTTCCTCAGTGGGCTCTTCCTTGGGTAGAGTCACAAGGTGGGGAGGATCTCGTCCAGCCACCCAGGCCCTGCATTGTGCCCTGTGGGTAAGCCCCCGGGCCTTGTGGAATTTCTGCAGTTAGGGGACACAGTGTCTACTGTGACCCACTCTGCCTTTAGATAGTGTTGATTGTCAGGGATTGTTTATTTGTTTTTGTCTATAATAAGTACAACCGTTGGTCATAGTTTGTTGTTTTGTTTTGTTTTGTTTTTTCAGCTGTAAGAAATAAGAGTATAATACTGTATTTACATGATTAGAACTGTCACTCATCCCTGATAATCTTTTGTCTCACCAGAATGTCTCTGGCGCTTCCAGTGGTCTTGCCCACCTCGTTGCTCATGTCTTTGTTTGATTGAAAGTCTTTAAAAATCAGTATTTAGAGTGGATTGCAATGCATCTGACTGAATTTTCTCTCTTCTAATTTTTTTGACTTCCATGCTTGTAGTATGCAGCCAAACTGCTGTAATTCAGAGAACCACACAGTCCCACTTCACTGAGGTCATTACCAACAGAAATCTCAAAATGTCCCCTAGTATATCATATCTATCTCCCGTCATAGGTGCTGCTGCTAGATCCTGTTTCCCTCGAATTCTGTCTGTCTGCTTGTGCAGCTGTTTTTTTATTCCCTTCACTAAAAATAAGAACTTACCTTTACCTTGATTAATTTCCAGTTTTTCAGTTCCTAGTCATGGCAATAACCTTGAACATTTTGGATTCCATTTCTTCCAATGCACCCTTTGAATGCGGTAACTTACAGATACATCTGCTTATCTTTTTGCCCATAGTGACCACAGGTATTTCATAAGAGCCGTTGTCAGACGCCTTGCTAAAACCTAGAAGTGTGTGTTTCCTTGAACTCACAGTTTCAGAATCTTATTGAAAAAGGAAATTAGGTTAATCTTGTATGACCTGCTCTGAGTATTGGGGTCCCCAGGGATTATCACCTGGTAAGTGTTTAAAATCCATTCTTAAATCTTGCCTGGGACTCTGGTCTGTGTCTGTAGTCTGGTAACATTTCCTCCTTGTTTAAATTTTTTCAGAGCTTTTATTGATTACTTAATCCTTTCTCACTTGGCTTTTTATTGGCTTCTTTGTACTTTTCCCCCCAAATTTTGGAATTTTCAGAGATGGATTGTTTCTCTTTTAATCTCCATCTTCTAAGATTCTTTTTTTTGAAGTTATTATTTTAATTCCAGTTAGTTAACATACAGTGCTATGGTAGTTTCAGGTGTACAGTATAGTGATTGAACACTTCTGTACATCACCTGGTACTCCTCATGACAAGTGCCCTCCTTAATCCCCCAGCATCTATTTCACCCATCTCCCCACCCCCCTCCCCTCTGGGAACCATGAGTGTGTTCTCTGTATGTAGTTAAGGTCTTAGAAGAAATGGTCTGTTTCTTAGTTTGTCTTCTCTCTTTCTTTTTCCCTTTGCTCATTTGTTGTCTAAGATTCTTGATACTTGCATTGTCCAATAAGATGCCCACTAGCCACAATTTACATAGAGAAGTTATTGGCTCTATGGAGTCTCCTGACTTCAAGTTGAAAGCCAGAGCAGGAAACACTGACACATGGAGTAGAAGGTTAAGGTTGACTATTCTGGGAATCAAATGAAGAGTACCAAGGAGAGAAGTGGCCAGGATTTAACCAGTCAGACTTGCCTATTGCTATTGCCAGGTTATCCGAGTATGGTATATTTGTGGCCTGTCTGTTGCTAACAATGAGTCATTTCTCAAATAAATATTAATAAATTTTTGTGTAGGGTGTTTTTTTTTTCTTTTTTAAGTAAAACCCTGTGGGTAGTGATAATAAGTTTTGGAAGCAAAATAAATCCTCAAATTGGTAATTTTGACATATGATTCTGCATAGTACTACTAACCTATTCAAATACTATATGTTTGTTGTCATTTCCCAGTGTTTGAGTATTGTTATGTGCTTTGGTTTTTGTAAATACTCCTAAACTTAACATTACTTATTAAACAATTTTTTAGAAGATATTCATAATAGTAAAGAGAGAAGAATATTGGAAATGGTTTATTTTTATTTTTTAAAGATTGTGTTTATTTATTTGTCAGAGAAAGAGTGGGACTACAAGCAGGGGGAAGGGCAGGCAGAGGGAGAAGCAGGCTCCCTGCTGAGCAAGGATCCTGAAGCAGGACTTGATCCCAGTACTCTGGGATCATGACCTGAGCCGAAGGCAGACGTTTAACCAACTGAGCCACCCAGGCGTCCCTGGAAATGTTTTTAAAATAATTTGTGATTTCAAGAATTCCCAGGAATACCAATTTCTTGTTCTCAGATCCCAAAGATTGATGTCTGTAGGGAATTTGGACTCAATAATCTGAAGTGCTTGTTCCCAAAACTACTTGAACTGTGTTAGGTTCAGAAATTATGACCTGTACTGTGTTAGGTTCAGAAATTATGATTAAGTGTTTAAAAACTGTCAAGGCAATTTGATGTTGCTGTGACTGACATGTGATCAGAGGACCCAAGTCACTGGACAGGATGTTTTACATCAGTATTGATCCATTCCAGATGGTAAATTCAGTTGGATCGGCACTGGTCTAAATGAGAGATGGTGATGGCTTGCTTGGACGAGGCCTAGAAGTATGGGAAGAGGTTGATTGGAGTCAGGATATGCTTTGAAGATAAAGCCAATGGGATTCACTACTAGATTAGATGTTAAAGTGTTCTAGATAATCTTTCCCTCAAGAACTTCATTTATAGACTCTGGAGACTCATTTATAGAATGGAGATACTTAGGAGATCTACACTCAGGATTGTTGTAACTACCTCAGGTGTTCTCTGAGCTTGCTGGAAATCCCTTCAATATGCTGCTGCTAATGTAATCTTTCTAATGCAGTCATTTAATTTCCTTGATCTTTAACCAGTCAACTACTCACCATTGCATGTAGAAGAATTTTTAAGTTGCTTAGGTTGACCTTTAAGATATGTGGTATCTTCCTTCCGACTCTTTCCCATGGCTATCTTCTACCATGTCCTCTTAGACTCCTGGCTGTGCTATTCCAGTCTGTCTATTGCTGCACAATAAACCACCCCAAAAGTAGTGGTATAAAATTACATCCATTTTTTTGTGATCATAGTGTAGTGACTCAATATTTGAAAAGTGCACAGCAAGGACAGTTTGGCTCTATTTTACGGTGTCTGGGGCCTTAGTTGAGAATATTTGAAGGTTGGCAGCCATACATGTGGTCTTTCTGAGCTTCCTCAGAGCATTATTTTTTTCTTTATTGGTAGATTATAAACTCTATGAAGGTAAGGACTGTATCTTGTTTACCTTTGCATATCTTCTAGCAGATACATTCCTTGAATTGAACATTCAGTATCAAACTGAGTCTCAGAATTGGGACCCAGATGGGTTGGGATTTGGTGGTGGTTAAGTAGAAAATTTTAATGAGAAATATCAAAACTTTCCTTTTATTACAGATTGTCTCAAATATTTTTTTTAAATCTGGCTTTCTGTTGGAAAGTAAAACTTCCGAACTTTTCTCTCCTAAGCATAACATTAGAGGAGAGTGTCTTTTTGATAATATCTTCTTCCTGTCTAGTTCAGTCCCTGCTACCCATGCCTTACTGTTTTTACAAACTGTGGGTTGTGATCTATTACTAGATCAATTTAGTAAGTCACACTCAGCATTAGAAATGAAAGAAAATAAAAGTTTGAATAAAAACTCATGTATTGCAAGAGTAAGAATTGCCTCATGAAATTTTTGTTTCAGTTTTATATATGTGTATATGTAATGAGTTGAAATGTAAGATTTTTTTAAATTACTGTTGGGGATCAAAAGCTTGAAAGACAATCTAATCAATTGCCTTCTAAACTCTTGGTATTCTAGTTTCCTTCCTTCCTACTTTTCTTCCTCCTTCCCTCCTTTTCTTCCTTCTCTTTTTAGGTTTATTGTTTTTGGTATTTTTTAATAATCTTTTTAAGAAAAAGATTTTTTTTTGAGAGAAAGCACATGCTTGAGCACATGAGTGGAGGAGGGACAGAGGGAGAGAGAATCGCAAGCAGACTCCCCAATGGGCACAGAGTCTGAGGTGTTCGGCTCTATCTCAGGACCCTGAGATCATGACCTGAGCTGACATCAAGAGTTGCTTCACTGGCCGAGCCACCCAGGAGCCCCTGATGTTTTTTTCCTAAGGGTTTATCTGCAGATCTCTTCTGAGGACCATATATACACCATCCTTTATGCTTAAACTTTTCTTCACTCATCCAGCCTTTTTTTTTTTTTTAAAGATTTTGTTTAGTTATTTGACAGACAGAGATCACAAGTAGGCAGAGAGGCAGGCAGAGAGAGAGGGGCGGGGAAGCAGGCTTCCCGCCCAGCAGAGAAGCTGATGCAGGGCCCGATCCCAGGATTCTGAGACCATGACCCGAGCCGAAGGCAAAGGGTCAACCCACTGAGCTACCAAGGTGCCCAGTCCAGCCTCTTTTTATAGTAAACCTCACTCTCTCACTCTGACATGTTGCTTTCTCTCTTCTCTCTTGGAGACTTTGAACATACTCTCTTGTCCTCAAGAGGAGAAGAGGTGAAATCAGATAATTTTTTTCCTCTTTTACATTTTTATTGAGGCATAGCACACATAAAGTAAAATGTACGCAATCCTAAGCAAACAGCTCAATGAATTTTGATGTCTGATTTCAACCAAGTAAGGCATCACATAGGTGAGGATATAATACATTTCCATCATCCCAGAAGGAAAGAGCCTTTTTTTTTTTTTAGATTTATTTATTTATTCCAGAGAGAGAGAGGGAGAGAGAGTATGTGTACACACGGACTCAGGGAGGGGCAGAGGGAGAGATTGAGAATCTCAAGCAGACTCTTTGCTGAGCAGAGCCTGACCTAGGGCTTGATCCCATGACCCCGAGAGCATGACCTGAGCCGAAGAAATCAAGAGTCGGATGTCCAACCGACTGTGCCACCTAAGCATCCAGAAAGCGCTTATTCTTAAATCCTTTTTGGAATTAGGTGGGTGGGTGAGTAAATTAGAGGTTCTCTTCTACCTCTGAATCATATGGCATGTATAGGAAATAATGAATTTCGAAGTGCACAAAGGTCTAAAGCAACTGAGTTAAGAAGTGTTAAAACAGAGGGTATTGAATGTGAATTTTGGAAGAATGTAACAGGACCAGCATAGGTGAGCCAGGGGGAAGGACAAGGACGAATCATTTCCGGAGGAGTTCAGGGTAAGAAATGAATTTCAGAGGAGAAAACATAAACCGTAGTTTGCTGTTGCCACTGTAACAGATCACAACAAACGTAGTATCTTGAAACAACAGGAATGTGTTCTCTTGTGCTCCTGGAGGCTCTGAGAGGAGAGTCTATTTCCTTTGGCTTGTGGCTCCTTTCCTCTGTCTTCACAGCACATCCCTTCATTCTGTTTCCATCGTCCCATTGCTGTCTCTCTGCGGTTGAACGTTCCCCGGACTTCCTCTTAAAGGGACACTTGGGATTATGTTTAAGGCCCGCCAGATAATCCAGGATAATCTCCCCATCTCAACATCTTTAGTTTAATCACATCTGCAGAGTTCCTTTGTCATATTAGGTAACGGACACAGATTCTGGGGATTAGGATGTGGATACTTGTTTTCTTTCTTCAAAGAATATTTCTTCACAGTAGGAAGGTCTGTTGGATATTTGCTTTTAGTTCATTCTCCTTTTTCACATGAAATTAATTTTCCTTGAACACTACATTGCACATTTGATCTCCTCACTCAGACGTCTTTGGCGACTTTCCTGTAACCAGAACAATTCACCTGACCTAGATCAACCCTGCAGTTGTGGTCTCCCCCACGTTTTGCGTTCAGTCTTCGGTTTCTGATTTCCAGGGCAGTGGCCTGCGCCTCGTCGTTGTGCTCCCACCACCACTGGCTCTCGGCTTGCATGGCCTGCCCCCCACCCCCCATGCCTGCAGAGCTCTGGACCATCCCTGTGAGGCCTGGTACCTGAGCATTATCCTCACCCTCCGTAGCAGTTTCCCAGGGCTTCCATAACAAATGGCCGCCAAGTTGGTGGCTTAAAGCTCCGGATTTTGTTCCTACACAATTGTGGAGACCAGAAGTCTAATATCAGGATGTCAGGCCTGGCGGGGCTTCTCCGATGGCCCTAGAAAGGGATCCTTCCCTGCTTCTGCTTTTGGGCGCTCCAGGCATTTCTTGGGTCTATAGTGACTCCAGCCTCTGCTCTGTCTGCACGTGGCCTTCTCCTCTTCCTATGTGACTCTCTGTGGCTCTCCTAAGGACACTAGGCACTGGACTTAGGACCCACCCGAGTAATCCTGGACAGTCCCCTCTCAGGATGCTTAGTTCAGTTATGTCTGCAAAAGACCCTTTTGCCAAATGAAGTCACATTCACAAGGTCTAGGAATTAGGATGTGAATGTATTTTTTTGGGGGGGGGGGCACCATTCAACCCACTGCACATCTCAGCTCACAGTCATGATTTATTTCTTTGACCTCTTGACCTTAGTGGCATAACTGTAGTCGGAACTCCTCAGCTCTGTCCTGTTATTTTGTGCTTTCATGGGTACTTCTGACCCTTGAAGGCAAGAAGGTTTCTTTTTTTTAAATTTTTATTTATTTATTTGTCAGAAAGAGAGAGTGAGCGAGCACAGGCAGACAGAGTGGCAGGCAGAGGAAGAGGGAGAAGCAGGCTCCCTGCCGAGCAAGGAGCCCGATGTGGGACTCGATCCCAGGACGCTGGGATCACGACCTGAGCCAAAGGCAGTGTTTAACCCACTGAGCCACCCAGGCACCCTCAAGAAGGTTTCTTTTGTTATGCAACCCTTAGCTCCTGGCAGGGAACTCAAGAAAAGGTAAAGATTTTTACAGAAGGTGGCATAGAAATTGTGGCATGGTGACTGTCAGGGTGCTCTTCTGAAATATAGTAAGTGATCTTTCTCAGTGCACGCTTTTTGTTTATTAATTTCTGGTCTTCTTTTTGGGGGGAGCTTTTATTTCTCGGAAACCTTACCTTAAGGGAGTGGTTGGGAGGGGGCCGCTCTGGAACGAGCAGAGAAGCCTCCGCAGGGCAAGGCAGACCTGGCAGGGACAACGGGTTTGGAGCTCTGCCAGGTCAAGCTTGGCAGATCCGCCACCATCTGGAATTTGTCTTACCTGGTCTCTTGGAGGTCTTTGGCGTCACTGGAAGCCTTTCCAGTGGATTCTCCAAAGTTAGAAGGCAGTTGTCATCAGCACCTATACTCGATCTCCCCCAGCGCAGTGGAGCTACCTGCCCAGGGCGGCTCCCAGACGTACTTTCTCTGTACAGCCGGTTTCACCGAGTCGTCTGGCCTCTGGGCTCACTCTTCTTGGCCTGCCCTGCAAGCACGGCTGCCTTCCCAACTGTTTTCTTTTCTTCATTTGGCTTAATTTCAGGGATATCTGATAATACCTTTTCTTCTTCGGTCTCAGTCTTATTTTGAATGGATGCCGGCAGCCTAACCCTGTTAAAGTTTAAGTGGTACCTTGGTGGGTGTTTTTGTACTACACATGGGAGGGTGACTGAGTTTTCAGCCTTTTTTGGTATTTTCAAGGTTATGATATCTTCATCTGGAGTTTTATTATATCCATGAATCCTCATGTAACTGGTTGAGTCTGTGACATGTAACCATTTAGCTTAACGGTGACAGCAGTCTGTGGCAAGGTTGCTCTGAAAGGTACGTGCTAATCCTCTCCTGTGATGCAGAGACTTCGTTTGAGAAAATATTTTATTTATTTATTTATTTATTTATTTATTTATTTGAGGGAGAGAGAGGAGAGAGAGAGAGAGACAGAGAGTGCACACATGCATGGACGTGGGGGTTGGGGGCAGAGGGCCAGCGCTGGGTACCATCTCCTGACCTGAGCTGAAGTCAAGAGTCGGCTGCCTAACCAGCTGACTGAGCTACTCAGGCGCCCCTCATGATGCAGAGACTTTAACAGAATGGGTAAGAATGGCTGATGGTTTCAGACAAGTGTGGGTTTGAATTTCATCCTGCCACTTTGCAGCTTTGTGACATTAGGTAAGTTACTTAGTCTCTTTGAGCTTCAGTTTTGTCATCTGTAAAATGGAGATCATAATTCCTATTGCATCATTATCCATGTTGGGGGGATCAAGTGTGATAATGTATATGTAAATCTCATAGCCCTATCTGGTATCTGAGAAATGTTCAGAAAGTTGTGGCTGCTATTTTTACCCACTTTGCAGGGGAAACTGGGATCCTAGTGATATTAAGTCACCCACGGTAAGATCCTATCTTGCTGGATTTAGGAAACAGATCCGTGTGTGTTGGGTAATGCTGTGTTGAATATGTCCATCCTTAAAATCTGGCTATACAGTTATTTATTTGGTTTGTAGAGAGAGAAAAAAATGGCAGGAATAAAAACACACTGTTACTGAGTGGAGGCATGAATTGTAATAGCTTTGTAAAGCTGTACTTCTCATAGTTCAAGGCCTCTGCCTCCAAAGTCAATGGGAGGGTAGGCTGTGGGTATGGTTCAGTGAGTGCTAAACTCATATTTTTAGAAGTAATTTTGGGACTGTTAAAGTCTGAGAGCTTTATTCTGTATTACCTGGCTTATTATATAATGGAGATGTGATTAAATACGTTGTTATTTGTACTAGGGAAGCTTCGATTCATACCCTGCCTCACTGGTTTCAGGTTGAGAAAAGAAACCACTGTAGATGAGTCTTCGAACAGACCCTTCCCCAGAGGCAACATTTTGGATTAAAATGATTTTCCTTAAGTCCCTCTGTGTATCAGATCATTTCAGGGGAAAAAGAAGGAAGGGCACAAAGTGGCAGAAATTGAGTCAATTGGGCCATCATCTGTGCTGAACTTTGGTTTTGTGCCTGGATATGGAAGACTTTTTCCAGAGTTAACTGGTTCGTGAGTTGAAGAATTCCTTATATATAAGAGCATGCGTTCTTATAATGGAGGGGGCCTCTCAGATTTAGGTCCTTAGAGCAGAAGGCATGGGTAGATGCATGAAAGAACTTCCATGTGGGGTTTTCTGCCTGAATGTAACCTGCACGAGGGTAAGAACTTTGGTCACATTTGCTTGTACACCTCCAGAGTTTAAAATGGTGCCTGGCTCCTCGTCAGGACTGATTGGTCAAGTGCATGAATGACCACAGGGAGGAAAGGCAGTGAACTTGGTAGGGTTCACAATACCCTCTGTACTCTCTGCTGTTTTTTTTTTTTGTTGTTGTTTGTTTTTTGTTTTTTGTTTTTTTCCTCTGGACTGGCCTTTCCTAAGGGTCAGGAAGTTGTTTGGAAGAGAGATCCATCCATGCTGGGTGCATGGCACTCTGTTGTGCCAGGTGCTGGAGAGGAAATGGTACAAAAGATCTTATCCAGGGTCTTCCTCCGTGTTTGGGGTCATTGTGGCTTCTGTGTTTCCACAGTGGGTGTGACACTAAGGTATTTCCCTAGAATGACCCTCCTAAAGTACTAAGGAGAACTCTGCTTCAGGTTTTAGGTGGATCTTCAACCACTGAGGTGAAGTCCGTCTTGAGATTTTTTTTTTTTTGTCCTTGAGAGGCAGCTAAACAAGTGTGTCATTTATTTACATGATTTCCCTGTCTAAGCAGTTTTCGTGGGCTTCCTGTACTGCTCTCTGCTCCCTGCGGGTGAGGAGTCAGGGCACCCTGCTCCCTCATTTCTTCCAGTAAAAGAATGACTCTCTGGGTCCAGGATCCAAACCTAATAGTGATCGTCATGATGCAAAGGCGTTGATGATCTTGTTCCCTTCCTCCCTCTCTCCCTTCTTTCGAAATGTTGACCCTGTGTCCTCCAGTGTTTCTTAAGCACCAAACTGAGATCTTATTCATATGAGTTTCAACTCTGAAGTCTCCTCATTTTGGTCTTTGGAGCTCAGAGGCCAGGTACGGATGAGAGGAGGGTGGGAAACGAGGCTTGCCTGGGGATTGAGTAAGCCTATGCGCACACTTCACGGTTTTTGCCATCCCTGGTTGTGCTGAATTTCTTGGGGGAAAGAGACCTGCAGTTCTGTTACCAACCGGGGAGCAGGAATTGTGGTTGTTATCGAGCTGGCGTCCAGAAGGATATTTATAGTTGTAGCGAGTGGCTGTGAGCCCACCATGGTTCTGGATATGCCTCCTGCCTTATAGTTCCCGGTGTTCTTGAACTGAGCCCTGCCCTTGTTGGCCAGACAGTGGTTAATGATAAAGGGCGGCTGCAGGATGTGGGGCGCGTGATGGCCTTGGTGGCTTGCAGGCTGCAGGTGCTTGTGCTTTGGCCGACCCGAACCCCTAGCAGAAGAGCAGGTGTCCCCCTCCCTCCCCTGGTCAGAGTTACGGTGATTTCCTGGACTTTCTCTCTGTTGGCTTCATTGACACAGTGCTGATGGACCACTTGCTAACCAGAGTCCACTTTCTCTGTGCCGCACGGGCTGGGTTGTGTTAAGATCTGTGACACCAAAAGAAAATGCAGGTCATGAATTTTTGGCTTCCTCCTCTCTGGTTGGCGATTCAGACACCTTGCAGAAGGGGCAAAATCTGGTGATGCTTTGTGTATTTTAACTTCCGTTGGGTATGAGAACTGGAAGGGACAAGGGAAGGAGTGAGTTCTCACAGGAAACAACCAAAAATACAAAACCTTTTTCTTACTTACATGGTAAGGTATAACATATGTGTTTGTGTTAACCGGTGGGTGTTCTTAGGATGGAATGATGGTTCATCTGTTAATTTGCATTTGCAAGTGACAGAAAACCCAGACTGGCCTCAGTAAGATGAGAATCTGATTGTTACTATACTGGGGAGTCTACAGTAGGGCAGGTTTTAGATCTGGGTTGACCCAGGACTCAAGGGATGTCCCTGGGACCCTGTTGTATTCCCCCTAATTCATCTTTCTTTGCCACTGCCATCTCAGTCACGTTCTTCCTTCGTGATAGTAAAATGGCTATGGCATATTCTCTCAGATTTGAGTAAAATGAGAAGATCAAACTTTCTTTTCTCGCAGTTCCAGCAAAATCCCAAGAGTCACTCTGATTGGACCAGCCAAGGTCACATCCCACCCCACAGTGGAATGCTGTGTGTGGATTGGTCTAGTCCCACTTCCCTTAACATTCACTCCGGAAAGGAAGGGGCATAGCCCCAACCCAAGTCAGGGGTTGTTGCTGGGAGTGGGGGTGGCGTTGGAGAGGCAAACAGTTCCTACAGAATAATTCTATAAATCACGTATCAGGAGCCTTGGTTAACCATGAGGGAGTATTTTTTCGGGACCTCTTGGATTGTTGCTTGGTGGTTACCACCTTGGTCTTCAGGAAGCAGTAAGTTCCTGGTGTGTTTTCAGGTAAGTCTGGTGTCCCTTGGAAGCGGAGGGCCAGTGATTTTGCTAATGCCCCAGGGATGCACACTGCAGAGTATCCAATTACCGTAGGTCTTAATGGATGCCATGCAAGGTAGCTCTGTGGTGTGACAGTAGCTCAATTAGCTTGCCCCGTATGCCATTACATCAAAGATTGTAGCTGGACAGCTATTCTTGACCTATGTTGTGTTTGTCCCTGAAAGCACGTGTTCTGTTCTCTCTGACCATTCAGGTTCATTTTGAGTGATGGTCTCGGCAGCCAGGGGCTGGGGAGAGGGGAGGACAGGCTGCAGTTTGGCAGCACTTCAGGCCTGGAGCAGTAGCCTGCAGCCAGCACCATAAGCCGGATAATTTGTCCACGGAGGCCTATGCATTATAGAAATGAAAATTCCTTCTCTGACAGCATTCATTGCTTAGCACGCAGCAATTTGGCTGTCAGAAACAGCTGGCCCAGCGGGGTGGGACCTTGGAAAGGCGAGAGCAGAGAGAGGCCAGTGCTTACTCAAGTCTCCCACTGCGGGAGGATCAGGTTGCTGGGACCGTCATTAACAACGGACTGCCAGGGGCTGCAAGGCAGAGCTTCCGGGGAGCAGGAGCCCGCGGTGCAGACAGTTAGTGATTTCCCCCTATTTTTGCTGGATGGAACGGAAAGATAAATTGAAAATAAACTATTAACTGTTGCTGACTCCGATTTTGGCTTTTCCGAAATGTTCGGTTCTGATTGTGTCTTCGCTTTGGTGAGCATTTCTGGGGAAGTAAATCCCGTCTCACCTAAGAGCCTAAGTATGGCTGTTACCGGTGCTTTCTAGAAAACTCGGAAAGGACAGGGGTGCAGAGCATAAGGGATTGCTTGACAACTGCATATGTGAGGTCTGTAACTTTTAGTTTCTACTGGTAGAGAAGGAATTTGATGAAAAGACTGGCAGTGAGGACCCTGTGAGGCAGGTTCAAGCATGAAGTAGAAAATGGGTATACATCCCCCACTTCATCCCCCCCTGCCCCCCCGCCCCGTGCATGTGTTGGAGATAGAGACGGGACAGAGAAACTGTGTGGCTTGAACCTGCTCTGCCGTGGGAATCAGCAGTGTGGCTGGCTCTGTGCGTTTTCCTGTACTGATTCCATGACTCACGGAGTGATCTAAGCAAAAAGCACATTTAAACTACAGAGGAGACAGCTGTCTGTTACAGGAGGACGTATTTTCTGGGTTTAATGGCACCATTTTTTTTCGTATTAGTTTGTACACTGGAGATATATTGCTTGTTAGGTGTCGTAATGGGTCTTTATTTTTTTCTTTTTTGGAAAAAAAAATACATTCTTCTAAAAAATCATCTTGTAAATAGTATTCTTGACTCTGATTTTACAACGGAACTTGCCACCTAAGAAAGCAGTAGTAGATTCCCTCCCCCCTTTTTTTTAATAAGAAAAAGCTACCTGTCAAAATGGTATTATTTTCATATAGCAAAGGTCCAGAGGAGGTTTAAAGCAATACAGTAGGAAATAGCTTGCCTTTTTGAAGCATACAGCATTTTAGAGCTATTGAGTGGCTCTAGATCAGTTTGGCTGTTAGAATTTGGTTGTTGTTCAGTGTGGATGGAACTGTCTCCCTCCACCCCCCACCCCCCTACCTCTAAATCTGTTTCCCTTTTATATGATAGAGGCTGAAGTTCCCAGATGTTGTTTGGATTAAAGATGTGTGTGGGGAGGGGGGGAGGAAAAAAGCTTTCTTAATGATAATAACAGAGTCAGACTGGCTGGTTCTGTACTGACAGGAAAATGGAGAGATAAAAACTCCATTAATGGTGTGTGCACTGCCTAAGTAGCCAGTGAAACAATGCTGTCCTCACTGGAAGCCGGTCCCAGACTGGCAGTGCTTCGTGCCAACTGCAGGAGACAACAGCTGCAAAGAAGGGCAGAAGTATTCCGGCAAGAGTCTGTGTTACATGACTGGCTTCAGGGGCGGTTCTTTTGTTCTCCTCCTCCTTCTGCCCCCACTTTTGCCCATTTTCCTTGATGAGCCCTTCTTAATGCTCGCTGTTCCAGAAATTGAACCACATCTGATTAAAACTTAATGGTTACTCACAGAATGAAGTTGGCTGGTAGTTTCCAAGCCTGTTTGTCTGGGTTAGTTTGAGCTTTTGACAAGAGAAATTGTTAATTTATATGAAGTGTATCCAAGGGTTACGAGCCTTAAAGTTTGATAGTTCTGCTGAGGAGCCAGGAGAATAGTCACTTGACACTGAGGTAATGCTGTGGTTTCCCCCCAAACAGCTTTGCATTTCCATGCTTAAAATTAGTGGCAAAAAATTTATTTTTCCCCCCAACATATCTCATTTTGGAGAGCGGCAGAGGCTTGGTTTAGTCACATTCATTTTCTGTGTGCTTTCTGAGCCCATTCTCTGAGTAAAGCCTCCCCTGTGTCCCTGGGCCAACCAGGCAGGTGAGGCCGCATGCAGGAGACCTCACTTTAGGAACTTACTAGCTCAAGGCTCCAGGTCCCGTAAGCCCAGACGGTCTCCAGAGAAGGGAAGGAAAGAAATGCTATTTGAGTGGTGTAGAAAAGTAGTTCTGGAAATTCCAAAGAGAGGTGATCCGATGACCTAGTACGGTCTCGGTTTCCTGTGACTTTATATTCCAAGTTACTTTGACTTTTTGATTTCTGGTGTGTGACGTGGAGGCAACAGATATTCGAGTGCAGGGAGTTCTCTATCTAGACCCGCCAGACGCGCCAGAATGCTGGTGATGGTGGTGCGGGGGCTGGGGGTACCCGGAATGCTCTGTGGCAGAGGAGAGACAGTCACACTCCCTTGAGTGCTGCCCTGTGTCAGGCATTATGCCAGGGCCAGGAGAGGCAGATCTGATTTTAGGTGTAACCAGTGTTTCCCTTTTGGAAACTCCATGTGGATTTTAGGTCTCAGGGATCCTGGCTGCAGACGTCTCCCTCCCCAGCCACTTCCAGGCCACACCAAGGGGCCAGTGGTCATGCTATCTCACGCATGGTCTTTTCTCTCTTAGGACTCAAGATGGCAAAGGAAGGTTCATGGGCAAACTGTTTTATATAAAACCTTTATGATAGGCATTAAAAAAAAAAGTATGTGTCCCTTCCTAGTACAAAAATTGTACTTTTAATCTTTAAATGGCAGAGATACTCTTCTGAGGAAATAGGATTCCTCAATGATTGATATGAGGTAAAGAATGGCCTTGAACGTGGCATGTTTACACTATTGTGCCACCTTCTCTTTTTCTAAATGTCAGACCAGCACTGTATTAATTTTACGTCTTTAAAGGACTTGGGTGAGTTCCAGATGTGACTCTTTAGTTTTCATTTTTAGAATTTATAGCATAAATGGCTCCGTCGTATTTTGGATAGGTATTCCTATATGCGTCCTTACTGACAAAGAATAGCACCGTATATTAAATCAGAGATGCCGTTGGCTGTTTGGTTGGTGGTGACTTGCATTCAGTTTTCTGCTCCTGGATAACCCTTGAAGGATGGAATCTGCAAAGTTGGTATCAGTGTGAAGTTTTTCCTTGAGTCTATCAATAAACCCTGCTGGTTAAGGGATCCTTGCACATTGGCTTTTAGTTCTGCCATGGGGCAGAGCTAGATGGCAGTCTGTTGTATCACAAGTCATTTGTTATTTATTATTGAGGTACAGAAGTTTTGACATACTTTAGAGCTGATTCAGCACCACACTCCCCTATGCCTTCTGTGATGTCTTCCAGAGTGAGAAAAGAACGGAATTCAAAGACAAGCCAAAGGAACTAGTTTTCAGTTGTTAAAAGGTAAGAACTATTAAGAAAAGGAAGGAAATGAGTCTCACACCAGTTAAGATGATGGCTGTAATAGGAACACCAGCGTCAGCAGTAATGGCTTACCCTTCCATGGTGCATATATGTCAGGTTCATGTTCTGAGTGCTTTGCGTATATTCAGTCTTAACCCTTATAATAACTCCATGAGGCAGGCGCAACCTTTTTTTTTTTTTTTTTTTTTTTTAATCTTAATTCTGCAGCTCAGGGAAATGAGGCCCATTAAGTTATGCCTCTAAGGCTGGAAAGATAGTGAATTTGCAGGGCCTGGCTTCTAACTTAGGCTGTCTGGACTCGGTTCTGAGTTTTAGCTACATTTAGGGGAGGAAAAAGATATGGCAGGGGTAGTGTGTGGCATGCTGGTAATTTCCTAGGAGACATAATTAGGGCCTGTATTAAAGGTTGTAGTTGCATTTTTAATATATATGGATTAAATATATAGTCATACAATATGTATCCATAAATCATTCTGTATTTGAGAAATGACAGATGTGGGTGTGAAATACTTGGTTTTCTTACCATGCTTGATGTTTGATGTACAAAATAACCATATAGTTGGGAACCATTCTCTCCCTTGAGAGAGAACATATTCATATAAGAAGTTTCAAAAGTCTTTCCCACACTTGGCATATTACTTCTGTGGAATATTCATATTTATTTGCCTTTTTTCCCTTACTTACCTTACATATTGGATCTTATCTTTGCCAAAGGCATTAGGAATTAAGTATAACCCTAAAGTAGAAGTGAAAGCATTGTGTGTGTGTGTATGTGTGTGTGCATGTGCATGCTAGGAAAGGTCATACAAGATTATGTTTAAGATAGCTTTTAAACATGTATTTGACCTACTCTTCATATGTCCAAAATCAAGTAAGTTAGAAGGACACCTCGTGGTTGTGTTAAATCAGTCTAAATTTGGTTGTAAGTTCTGGGAGACTCAGTGGAATTTATGCTAGAGTGTGTTGTCTTAAAATAAACCGGACTGCACCACAGTGCTGGTAGAAACAACAAAAATGCGGCTCACGAAACAACTAACATTTTATTAAAAAAAAAAAATTATTACCTAAGAGTTCCCTACCTCAAGACTTAATGCGTTCAAAATTAGAGCTCGCAAAAGCTAGCCTTTTCCTTCCTGCCAATTTTAGAAAATTAGCCATCCTGAAACTTAGAGAACGTGATCTTTTCCCTCTGGGATCTAAAAAAGTAAGAAAGCAAAATCAGGGAGACAAATATTTATAAAATGGATGAGGGTTTAGTGACCTGAAACTCAGCAGGATTTTTCTCAGAATTGTTGACAGTACGAATGGTAAACAGAGGCAGTTGCTCATGTTTTATTTCTTTTTAATCCTGTGTTGTGCTTTCGGGGTCCTGTCGTCTCATTGAAAGAATCCCAGCTTGGTGATACTCAGCTCACTCTCCAGTTCCACCAGAGAGCCATCCTCGGGTGCTTTCATGTGCAGCGGAGGAAGGCTCCTTTGTTAACCTGTTGGTCTCTTAAGGATCTTTGACTGTGGGAATTGAGTTGGCTCTAGTGTAGCTTCTACCTGGGGGAGGGTAGAGCTGACAACTTGCTAGTCTTTTTAGCTCTTCTTGAATTGTTTTTCCAGGGTAGAAACCTGTGTGGCATGACGATAAATTTTTAAGTGTGTGTGTGTGTGTGTGTGTGTGTATAGATATATACATACATAAATACACACATATACAGTACATAATATTGAAGGGGTCAGTTACTTGATCAACTAGAACACATTTTTTTTTTAAGTGGGAATGGTGTTCTTAAAACCACTATGAAGAATTACTCTAGCCCAGCTGGGAATTTAGGTTATTGATGGTAAATACAGATTGTTTGGATTCATTGTCAGGTAGGTTGTTTCTTTCTTTCTTTCTTTTTTTTTTTTTTTTAAGATTTTTTTTATTTATTTGTCAGAGAGAGAGGGAGAGAGAGTGAGCGAGCACAGGCAGACAGAGTGGCAGGCAGAGGCAGAGGGAGAAGCAGGCTCCCTGCCGAGCAAGGAGCCCGATGTGGGACTCGATCCCAGGATGCTGGGATCATGACCTGAGCCGAAGGCAGCTGCTTAACCAACTGAGCCACCCAGGCGTCCCAGGTAGGTTGTTTCTTAAGAGTTGCAATATCACAAATGATCGAAAAGCTGATGTTTCAACTTGTGACGATGTAAATTAAATCACAGGTGTGGAATCTTGAGGTTTGCGATGAAAAGTCTGCTAACCCAATCAACTTCAGGCATGTTTTATTATATAGAATTAATCCATAAAAAATGAATCCTGGTGCAAAACTATGTGTTCTAATTAATAGCAGTCCAAGTCAAGAGGCTGTAATTCCATTAGTGGACTGAATGCTTAATGACTCTTGAGGTGATTAAAAGTATAGAAAATGTCTCTGTTTTGTGGTTACTCATATAAAATGACTTGGGGAAGGAATCCAGAAATTTAGGTGTCATAGATAATGTAGTCTGCTAATTGTACAGGCTTCTGGGAGCAGGCCTACTGCACCCTCCCACCTCACGTCACGCTGACCTCAAAGCATCGTTGGAACCCAAAAGAGGGTTCCAGAGAGGTTTGCCCTGAGTCTAGGAGGGCTGGCCTCGGTCCCTAATCCTCACTTGCCCCATCCTCCTGCTTCCGAGTCTTCCCTTTAGTTTTCTCCCACCAGCTGGCATGTCCCATCTGAGACCCCTTCCATTTAAACTTTTTGCTGTTTACCATCAGTCTGAGCAGACTCGTTCTGCTCATCTGATAGGTAGGTGGGGACGGGGGCTCAGATGGTAGCGTGCTTAAGATTCCAGGGCCTAGGAAATGACAGACCTAGGTTCAGTTCCCAGACTGAATGGTGTGATTCCAAAGCTTCAGGTCTTTCAATAAAAATGAGGTGGGAGACCCAGTATGTCTGTGTAATTAACAGCACAACATACACTTAGGGTCTGAAGCTGTACGGGAAAAGGCCGAAGAGCTTTCAGACTGATTTTTCTTTTCAAGACCATTTTCTCGAGTTAGTTCATATACTGTAACATCCCCCCTTTCATGGTGCGCAGTTCATCGCTTTGAGTAAAGCCACAGCATTGTGCATCTGTCACTTATCCAATGTTAGGCCATTTCATCACCCCAAAAAGAAACCATCAGCATGTAAGACTGATGTGAGAGCTAAGAGCATTAAAGTAGAAGCTGAAGGTCAGCCTCCCAGTCATCCGGTGCACTGGGTGAGGGTAGAAGCCGAGCTCCTGGACCAGATCCCCCAGTCGGCCATCAGTGTTTGTTGACTGTGTCACAGAAGCCTTCAGAACAGTAAATTCTAAACCCATTTTTTTTTTAACCCATGCCCAATTTTATAAATTATCTCACATTCTCCTGCCCATTTGCAATAAGGAAATGACAGAATTTAAGTGTTTTTGCAGGGGCACCTGGGTGGTTCAGTTGGTTAAGCATCTGCCTTCGTGCTGGGTCATGACCCAGCCCTGGGATTGAGCCCGGAGCCCGGCTCCCTGCTCAGGAGAGTCTGCTTCTCTGTCTGCCTCAGACCCTCCCCCACGCTCCTGCTCTTGCTTGAGCCCGTGCTCTCCCTCTCTCTGAAATGAATAAATAAATTAAAAAAAACTTAAAAAAATGTTATTTCCAAACACATACTTATTTATGTCTTTGGTTTTTCTAAAATATATCTGTTGCCCCCATTCTTTTGATTGGAGAATCATCTGCATCTCCAGATTCTAGGTCATCTTCATTGCAGGTTTGCTTGAACATACTCAGTGAATCAATACAGTCATGATTTAAAATGACTCATGCATTAAGCAATTTCATGTGTAAACTTAAAGTGATCGCAGCCAGTGAGTACTACTTATAGGCATGTTTATTCCGTGGATCTTCCTTCTCCTTTCCTTAATATTCAGCTTTGGCTATTTCCTCCTTTCTGTTACCTTCTTTATGCTTATTCAATTAAGCGCAGTTACATTTTGTAACAATTGATGTATGTGTTCTTTTCTTCCTGCTGTGTGGTATAAAAAGGTTGGGGCTGGGAAAATGGGTGGTGGGGCGGGGAATAACCATTAAGAAGATAGCATGGTCATGGTGAGAAGGACTCATCCTTTGCCCACTCTGGTCCCAGCACCTTGACTGAAGACATCTGGAAGGAGGCCAGGGAGTGAGCCTAGCCTTGAGAACTGTATGGGGGCCTGGCTCTAAGGGGACTGTCTTGGGAATAATTTTCTGGGGAAAAAAAAAATGTTCTTCTTATAAGATGAGGCATTTTCCTTCTTACATTTTACTGACAGCATCTTAGTTTCCAGTAATATTACAGTGTTAGTGTGGTATTCAACTGCCATTCTCAAGTTACTTTTCTATATATATAATTTAGAAAAAGATTATGTTCTAAAGTATTAGAGTAGGGAATACTTCCCTGTGTATATATGCAAGTCAGTAGGAAACTATGGTTTAGTGTATACATTTAGTTTACACATTGTCTTTTGTGTGAAATGAGAAACACTTTAGTTCTCTCTTAGTTTCTATAATTTAGAATTTGGGGATTTTTTTTTTTTTTTTTTTTTTGCCTTGAATTAAAAACCATGACAACACTAAAAGTGGATGCTGGTAGGCCTACCTCCATTTTTTCCCCCATTAGCATAATTATTTCTCAATTTTTTATTGTTCATATTTCCTTTGGAGAATCCCTCTTAAGCTTTGAATCCATTATCAGGGTTCACCCATTCATCTTTCAACATTTATTAAGGACCTATTATTTATAAGAGTGTCCCTGATGTTTCAGAGATGAAAAAATACTCCTTCAAGGAATCACAGAGTCACTAGGCAGTGAAATTAAAAAAAAACAAAACACTTTTTAGGTGCATGATCATTAAGTTTGGGACCAACAGATGAGGGTGTGTGTACCCCAGACAGGGTGCAGGCATGGGGGCAGGGAAGGCCTCTATCAGGGGGTGATTTGTGAGCTGATCTTGAAGTGTAGGGACTTCACAGAGGGAAAAAGACATCTTGGGGGGACAAGGGTAAAGGCAGGAGGTGAATAAGATTGTGGTGTCTTCAGGGTGCTGTATGGTGCAGTTAGGGTCAGAGCACCTGTAGGGTGATAATTGGATGGGGTTGGAGAGATCTCAGGCCTGGTCATGGAGATCAGGAATCTGCTCGTGCTGAGGGGAGCTATTGATGGTTAAGCAGAGGAGAGGCTCAGTGGGTGTTGACTGCACTGTTGGTAGATACATGGAGGAGCTCACCAAGGAGGCAGCTGGAAATATTGCTGGTGGGAGACCATAAGAGCTGAAACAAAGGCAGTGGTAGGGTTTGTGAGGTGAACCCCTTGGTTTCCAACTTTGTCATCAAAGGTTCACTGGTGGTTCCATTATAGGAGATAGGACATAAAGGAAGACTGGCAGATTTGGGGTGGTGACTAAGGTGGACACGCTGACTTTAGTTTTGTTCATCTAGATTTTTTGTCTTGGAAACTGGGCATTTTCTCATGCCCCTTGAGAGACTGTTCTTGAATGACCTCCTCCCCTGCCCCCAACACTGTTCTACTTCTTTTTGTGCAGTTTCTTACTCAATTATCCTTTAGTTGGCAGACAGATTATTGGTAAGCAAATTAAATTAAAAGCAAACCTCTATGAGTTAGGAACTCAATGGCTGAATTAAATGAAAAGTGTTATTTTTACCTTTTTTTAAAAATGAGTAGGTTGTATGCCATCTCAGTACAGGAGTAGACTGGAAAACCATTTTTAATTAAAGACATACCCTTTCTTGTTGGCATAATTCTTGAGGAATCCTTCTAGTGATTGTAAAAGAAGTATCTAAACAGAATTTTTGAGCTGGAGGGAAACTTAGCAACTTGGGCCACCACTCTCAATTTATAATTAGGGAAAATGAGAGGATAAGAGACTTCCCCGTGTCACACAACTGGTGGTGTAGGGACACGTTTAGCTCCTCATGTTGGTGTTTTCTCCACCATACCTTGATGACTCCCTACAATCCTCCCATCAACATGATGGAGCAAAGTTGGAAGAACTGTAATGTTCTTGCTGCTCAATCTCCGGTAGACCCAGTCTACCCAGGTAGACCTGGATTCTTGACTTTAATCTTAAATTAATCTCACTGTTCATCAGTCAGCAAGTATTTGTTGATTAGTAAGGAAGGGATGCTCTCCCAATTATTATAAAACTTAAAGATGAATAAGAGGCTGTTTTTCTCCTTAAGAAGTTGCAGGTTACTTTTTCAGATAACTCATTGCAGGACTGGCAACTACTTATAAAATGCATGGCTTGTCTGACATAATTATGGATATGTAATATATACACATGTACACAAAACAGTAACAATAAGAAAAGAAAGCCATAAAAATATTGTCCACTTTTATTTTAATTGTTTTTTTTTTAAACTTTACTGGTTTTTTTGGTTTTTTGTTTGTTTGTTACCTTGTTCTCTCCGCACGGGGGGTGGGGGGGCCGTGGGGGGAGGGCAAACAGTTTCCCTGCCTAGACTTGGAAATGTCTATGTATCTGTGGGCAAATAATACATTAAGCCAAACAATTAGAAAAAGAATGTTGATTGCCTTTTATTCAGTTTATTCTCAGTGAACCTTAATTAGGGAGAGGGATCTGGTGAAAATTTTATTTAGGTTGGTAGATGACATAAATATTTTCAAGAAGAGATTGGAAGAATGGTTTTTAAGATTTTATTTATTTATTTGTCAGACAGAGTGAGCACAGGCAGACAGAGTGGCAGGAAGAGGCAGAGGGAGAAGCAGACTCCCTGCTGAGCAAGGAGCCCGATATGGGACTCGATCCCAGGACGCTGGGATCATGACCAGAGCAGAAGGCAGCTGCTTAACCAACTGAGCCAGCCAGGCATCCCTGGAAGAATGGTTTTTAAAAGCTTTAATTCTCTCTGCTCCTGTTTTGCAGGAGCCCTATCAGTGTTTCTGGAAATTTCTGTAGATACAATTTTGAAAAACTTAACCTCATTTTGGAGATGTTTCGTTAGTAAATGTATTAAGAAAACTTACTACCATTCTAAAGTGAGGACTGCTTTTATGAAATATAATTTTTTCTACAGTTTTTTAATATGTTCCTTTATGTTAGCCTGTTCCACTCAAGTAAGAGTTTTTAGTACATTTTGCACTGTTTTGAAATTTAAGTCTAGGGTAGAGGCCTAGCCATTTAGTGATAGAGAAGCTTTAGGTTACCAAGTTTATGACGTTGAAATTATTAATGCTCCGGATGTTTCTATAATTTTAAGCTTCATTCATTCCACAAATATTTAAGTAGGTCTGGTGTGATGCTAGACCAGGTTATGGAGGTTACAGCGGGATATTGGATACACAGAGCCCCTACTTCCAAGAAGCTTTACTAATGTCTATCTAGTGAGGATATAAACACAGGAACTCTAGAGTAAAGCTTAGGAGAAACAAAACGCCAGACACCCCATCAGAAAACCAGAAAGTCTGGTTCTGGGCCACGTGGGAGGCATCCCTGCAAACTCTTGTAAAAATGCCTTGAGATCATCAGCTGATGAAAGCCTCCATAGTTTTGTGTGTGAGGGTAATCATCAAGGATTGCCACATTACTTTGAGACAACAGATGAAACACGGTAATGGGGATTGTGGCGGTGCTGCAGAAATTGGATTTACGTTCGTGAAAGCTGACCCAACAGACTGAGGAGAGCAATCTAATTAGGGAAGTCTAATTCTGTTTTGAGAGTATGGGTTGGGAGGAGGGAAGAAATGACATGTTCCTCCATTCTTACCTCTACCTGTAATTCATCCCTCTGTACACAAGGTGTTCTAATTTCTCACTTAGAACCTTTCTGAGATGAGAGATAGCTGGAATGGAGTTACTTGGGTTTGGGCTAGTGGGGTGTCTTGAAACTCAGATAGCATCTAGGAACTGACATGACGCCATGAATCAACCACAGACCCATTAGCTGGGGGAGGGCTAAGAGGACTTGAAAAAATTAACACCTACAGTGTGAAGGGAAGACAGAAAAATAACAGGGAAAATGCAATGGCTCCACTGGATTTCTTTTCCCCTTCCTTCCTTCCTTCCTTCCTTCCTTCTTTCCTTTTTTTTTTTTTTTTTTTTAAAGTAGGCTCCGTTCCCAGCATGGGGCTCGATTTTGTGACTGTGAGATCAAGACCTGAGCCAAGATCAAGAGTTGGGCATTTAACTGACTGAGCCAGCCAGACAACCCCAGACCCATTGGATTTCTTTACGAGCTACCAGCTGTGCTACAAGGCCTACTGAAGGCTTGCTGGGCAATTGGTAACATCAGCTGAGCAGAAATGCTATTTCTTTCCCCAGCTGGTTAACAAGACACCATGGGGCTTTACCTAGGGACAGAAATAACAAAAAGAAAGGACAGGACAGGAATGGAAAAGGAAAGAGAGAAGGAGCAAGTTATGTGGGCTACCTAGGAGTGAGGTGTGTGTGTTTGTCTTTTGTTGAATCTTTTCTTCCCTGAAGTCACACCTCTTCTCTAGTGAGGAGTTGACTAAGGGGTATTCTATTTTAGTCTGCAGCCTTCCCATCTGGTGTCTGGATTTCTTCTGAGCTGCTACCAGTTGGGGAATGAGGATGGGGTATTAGTCTTTCATGCTGTCTCCTTTCAGGCTTCCCTACAGAGCCCTTTATAATATATATTTAAAAATTGCTTATTTTTATGAGACAACATGGTCAAATTACAGCATTTTCAAATGATTCAATGTAATGTCAACCCTTGTGATTCTCTATCTTTGTCACTCTCTCTTCTTCTTATACCTGCTCCTTAAATTCTGTGTTTACAATAATAGCTACCATTCATTAGCACCCCCTGTAGGCTGTGGACCACACATGTGGCAACTCTGAGGAAGTCATGATGTCCATTTTGCCTGGGGGAGACTGAGGCCCAGACAGTTGGCCCAAGATTACATGATTGGCAGGGCTGGGATTCAGCCCGGGACTCTTTAATTCAAGCCTGGAATCCATTTGGTGCTGCTATATCCCAATGCCTTTGTTCCCTCAAGTTTCACCCTTGGTTCTTATGCTTTGTACTTCTGGCACAAATAAATGCATCTTTGGTTGGACAGATGGGTAAATGGGATTTCGGTGGACCCCCCAGCCACTTTAGATGAGGGTGTTTGAGATTATGAACTATAAGCAGGTTATCTTCAGGAACAGTTTGGTGCTTAATGACACTTACTCCTGTCATAATTCACAGTGAATATCTTTCATCTCAGCCAAATTATAACTGAAATTCTAGAAGGAGAAAGATGCTGTGATATTTGGGCCTTAAATCTATCACTGGGGCCACAGCATTAGGAAATTTCATCTTCTTCTTATTTCCACTTAGGTTGCTCTTCTCTCTAGGCGTTGGGATAGACCTTAGTCTTTTCCTTAAAACATCCTGAACTTTGTTTTTCCTCCTTCTGCCTCCTGCGCTCAACTCTTTTTCTTCTATCCCTTACAAGTCTAGGGGGTTCGATCTCCACTTAGTCTCTATACACTTGAAGAGAATCGTTATTTCCATGGCAGAGTTCCTTCCCAGGATTTCTTGAGAAGTTTGTGTCTTTCCAGATGGCCCAAACAGTCAGCTAAGAAATCACGTAGATGGGAAGAAGTGTTGCAATTCTCCTGTGAGAATTAAACAATTAACATAGAGGCAGTGGTAGATCGAAGGAATCCGCTGATGTCAAGTTGAACGAGAGCCTGCGGAGGGAAGGATAAGATTGACGTCTCCCAGAGCCAGGACAGGGTAGGAGCCCAGAGGAGAGAATCGGTCGTGATTGCGTGTAGCTGTTGCTAGGTTATAAATATGTGTTTGTGGCCCTGTCTGCTGCTACTGGTGAGTCATCCTTGCAAATAAAATAAGTTTATATACATAGCATATTGTATACAAATCCTGTGTGTGGTATTCCAAGAAATACGTTTCTGAAGCAGAAGAAGTCTTTAAAATGGCAATTTCAACATGTGATTCTGTGCAATGCTATTAACCTTGTGCATAGATTTAAACTGCAGGTCACTGCGGGGGTCAAGCAACTTTTTCTCTGAAGGGCCAGATAGCAAATATTTTAGGCTTTGCAAGGCATATGGACTCTGTCAGAACTATCAGCTCTGCTGTTTGAGCATGAAAGCAGCCATGGACTATACGTCAAATGAACAAGTGGGGCTGTGTTCCAATAAAACATTTATTTACCAAAACAGACTGCGGGCTGGATTTGGCCAGCTCTTGGGATACTACCCAATAATGTTCACTGGCATTTTCTAGCATCTGAGTATTTGTTACAGGCTACAGTTTTTTGTAAATACCATTATTTCTTACTTATGTGACTTTTTTTTTTTTAATTTTATTTATTTGACAGAGATCCCAAGCAGGCAGAGAGGCAGGCAGAGAGAGGAGGAAGCAGCTCCCCATGGAGGCTTTAACCCACTGAGCCACCCAGGCGCCCCGTATATGACATTTTTTAAAAGATATCTGTAATAGTGGCTGAAGAATATTTGGAAGTATTTTAAGAAGAACTATAATTGGGAGAGTATTTTTGGAGAAATTCCTGGAAATGCACATTTCTCATCCCTAAATCCCAAAGATGAAAATCTATTGAGAATTTGGAAACCCCCGGAGAAGGGGATCTGCTGTATCTCCACGTTCCTCCCTACTTCCTGATTCAGTTGCCGGTTTATCTTTTTCTCAGCTTTGTGTGGCTTTCCCTGTTCTTTCTGCTCCGCAGTGTCCCTTGAGTTTATCAGTTGTCTGGGGCATGTGGCCTAGTTTTGTTCCACTGGGAGACTGGGGATCTTGGGAACCGGCTGATATCCCCATTGCCTTTCTCCAGAATTACTAAGCGATCATAACTGTCTTTCTCACATATTCAAGTGTCTAGAATAGGTAATTCTTCAAGGATACTCGACATTTATATGCTTGGTGGTAGCAATACTATTTTAGAGCCAGAACAAGAGGACATTTGTCGTGTGATTTGTAGATGATTTGTGTTATTATTTGGGACTGGTGTGCTTTTTGCTTTTGCTACCACAGTGCTTTCACACTTTGTTATTCTAAGGAGTAGAAAACAGGAGAGGGGACTAAGAATATTTACTCTTGAGCATTGAGTGCAGTTCTTACAAACTGTCAAGATGCAATTTTACTTATTGGCAATTAAGAACATAGATTTTTGGAGTCACCAAAACTTGAACTGATTCTTGGGTTTTTTCCACTTGTTACAAAAATGTGCTGCGTGGCTCCGTCTGTTAAGGGTCTGCCTTCGGCTCAGGTCATGGTCTCAGGGTCGTGGGATCGAGCCCTGCATCACAGTGGGCTCCCTGCTCAACGGGGACCCTGCTTCTCTCCCTCTTCCCCTCCCTGTGCTTGTGCTCTCTCTCAAATAAATAAATACATACATACATATAGACATAAATAAAATC
Organism: Mellivora capensis; assembly: GCA_004024625.1. Taxonomy (NCBI): domain Eukaryota; kingdom Metazoa; phylum Chordata; class Mammalia; order Carnivora; family Mustelidae; genus Mellivora; species Mellivora capensis. The sequence continues at coordinate 64,802 of PISX010000751.1, read as the reverse complement.
TTTTTAAAAAGTGTGATCTTGAGCAGTTTTACTTAACCTCTCTAACATTGTTTTATCTTTCAAATGGGAAAATAATACCTTCATCTCAATTTTTGTGCTGTTAGGATTAAATCAGATGATGCAAGTGTGTGGTTAGCAAAGTTCTGGAACTAAGGGCTCACTAAATGAGAGCTGGCATTATTAGTAACTGTTAAAGACAGAAGGCATTTACTTTGTTTCATGGGAAGGAAAACAAACTGACAGAGGTTCAGTGATTTGGGGGAAGATCACATTAAGTAGGTTGGAAAACTGGGTTTGGCTCTTTCCTAAGTCCATGTTCTTGCAACCATATGCTGCTTCTTAAAGTAATTGCAGTTAAGAGTAATTTGACAGCAAGATCCACCACGGTTTATTTGGGTTATACAGCTGGGTGGATAAACAGGGAAGGTATGGGATGATGACTTTTTATTTTTTTCTTAAAAATTGAAGTATAGTTGGCAAATAACAATATCTTAGTTTCAGGTATACAACGCAATGATTTGATATTTGTGTATGTTGTAAAATGATCGCTATAATAAGTGTAATTAACATCCATCGCCGCACAAGGAGTTCTGTCTTGAAATCTGCAGTATTTGGAAGCTACAATTTCTAGAGGCCAAGGATGCAGTTATAATTAAATAGCTGAGAAAACCTGCCCTGAATTTTTTTTTTTTCTTCCTGTTGCTTAGCTGCTTTGTTGACTGCCAAGAACTTGTTTGATTTTAAATACCTTTTATGCTTTCCTGTTACTCAGGTCCCATCATAATACAATAACTTTTAAGAAAGTATGCATGTTCTTTTAAATTGCATTGAAGAAAAATAACTGCTATGTTAAACCCACACTTGGAATAAGAACTTTTATTTTTTTCTCTTTTCCCCCCTTCCTTCCCCTTACTCTCCACCACTAGAGAGAGGTATGTGCCTCTAACCTTTATAAAGGGTCAGATTTTCGCACAACGTAATTAGCTGCCAATAGTTAAACCCCAGTGAACCAAACAAAGGAGTTAGCTATGGTTTTAGAAAAAACTGGGCTCAGTGGAAGTTCTGTGACAAGTTGCTAGAGTTTGCTACATCGATACTTATTTTATAGCACTGATTTTAACTGGTGCACATCTCTTTTGTTTTTGTTTTTATTAACCATTCTTAGGGTTTTGAACATAACTGCTTTCCACTGCCTTTCAGGATCTGCCAAGCTTGCTTCTTGGCATGAAGTGTATTTGTGTGGAGATGGGTCCTGTGTAGAACATTTAAGAGTTAAATACCTGGAATTTGCTCCAGATTCTTTGGCTCCCTTTTTACCAACCTGTTCCTCCTTACAATACACCACAGTTTTGACTTCAATCCACAGGTTATTTGAGAACCTGATGCATTCTAAAACAAATATTAAATTATGTTTAATTTGAAGACTTGAGTTTTATCTAGCAACTCTTGAGCACCAGCTATCTATTAGGTATTGGGAAAGAAATAATACAGTAGAAGGATAATAAGTGATTCTTTCCTAGTTTTAAATTGGTTTTGAGACAAACCTAGTTCAAGTCAGAGGATTAAGTGCCAAGTTGAGTCATATAGAATCTAAATGCCAGAGGAGTCAGAATGGAAAGATCTGGAAAATATAAGAATCATTAAAGAAGGCTGAACAGAGGCGGGAGAGCATGGTCTTGAAGGAATTCCATGCGGTGAAGGTAATAGGTAGGGCTGGAAGTTGGAAAGGAAATAGAAGCACCTTTGTAATTAAAAAGTTAAACTTTGACAGTTTTTCTGATGATTCTTTTTTTGAAAAAATCGAAGAAATATGCACCAGTGTTTCCTTATTTTCTTGATCTCTAAAGCTCCCCCCCCAACGCCAGACAGTACCTATAACTTGGTAAGCCCTAGGCAGGGCAGCTTAGCAATGGCCCCCTGCATAGATTTGGCACAGGGGAAAGCAACCTCAGTGTTATTCCACCAAATTTTTCTGGCCCCCGGCTCTCAGAAAATACCAGGATTTCAGCGGTTTGTTCTGAAAGTGGAGGTTGTGTCTTCTGATTAATGAGTTTGTTTTTAAGAATGTCCACTCTAGAAATGGATTTTTACTCTGTAACTTCCCTAAATGATAGCTGCAGATGTGAAATTTCTGGTTGACCTTTCTATTTTGGGGGGTATTATTGTTGTCTTATTTTTCGTGTGCCTTTTACATGTCTAGACTATCTTTTCAAATTGATTATGAGCCTTACTTTATTTTTTAAGATTTTATTAATTTATTTGACGGAGATATATCACAAGTAGGCAGAGAAGCAGGCAGAGAGAGAGAGGGAAGCAGGCCCCCCACTTAGCAGAGAGCCCAATACGGGGCTTGATCCCAGGACCCTGAGATCATGACCTGAGCCTAAGGCAGAGGCTTAACCCACTGAGCCACCCAGGCGCCCCGAGCCTTACTTTAAACTGAAGCAAGGAAAGGTTTGATATTACTTATAAAACATTTCCCTTTAATTTCAGGGTTGTGATTTTCCTTTCAAATAATTATTGAGGAATGTTGTATTTTGGGTTTGTTTTCTGTTCAAATTTATTTACATGAACGTTTTCTTGGCAAAATATTCCTCAAGGTTAAAAAAAAAAAAGTGCTGTTTTTTGAAAGGAGTAAATTCTTCAGTGTTTTGTGTGACTTATTTGAATGGAAAAGTTTGGTTCTAATAAAAATTTCCTCTTCCTTTGGCAAATGTTGATGTTTTTAAAGTCTTCCTAAAGGAAAGGGGAGCTTGGGTGGCTTTTTGTTTTTCAGTTATCTGGAGCCCCTTCCCTTCCGCTTGGTGTTCCCTCCCCACCATTGTTTTCTGAGCTTTTGAACTAGTTCTATCTACAACTGAGAATGATGGCTGAAAGTGGACCTAAACCAGATTCTTTCTGGGTGGGACACATAAGAAACCGGTTCCTTTGGTGCAATGGGGTATCTCTAGGAGGATCTGGAGGTCTGGAGAGAGACCGGGGGTCTGGAGAGAGACTTTTCCTTCTATACTTGTGTACTGTTCAAATGTCTTTTGTTTTTAACCAAGTATATATAATTAATATATGCGAAGCCATTGCTTTTCGTTTGTTTTTGTAATTGGCTGGAGTCCCTGGTATATGGCTTTAAAGGAACTTGATTTTGATATTTACCAACTGCAGATCTTACCGAGTTTTGTGTCATTTAGAAAAATATTTAAAGACCAGCGCAGATCTGTGACCTCGACATACTGCGTGTCATTGTTTTTCAACACCTTTCCTTATTTGCTTCAGTTGTAAATTGCCCTTAGTTTCGCAGTACCCATGGAAAGGCTTGTCAAGTGTGCGCTTCCTTCAGCCAGCACATTCACAACTGCTGAATTTAATTCTGCTTAGCTTGTTTTCCTTCTTCCCCTCTGCAGCCCTGAGCCGCTTGGGATCCTCACATCACCAGAGCAGAACTACTGGAGAACTTCTCATGACTCCAGGAGCGCGTGCCCCTGCCTTAGTCTCCGGTGAACGGTGAACGAGTGAGCCTAGCTCGGAACCGGAGCACACCGCCTGCAGGACCGTGGGAAGACATGACGGGGCGCCAGCTCTAAGGTAGCTGAGTCAGCTTCCCCAGGAGCTCTCCGAGCAGCGTTGCCAGAGCCAGCCCTAGAGCCATTTCAACAAATCACCTCTTTTAATGCTCTTTGGCAGAGATCAAATCTAAAACGGTAAATTCTTAGCCACAGTGATGATTTTGTTGGTTTAAATGAATCCGGTATTAAAAGGGTAGGACTCTAGCCTAACTCTTCTTAGTTCTTGCATTGCCTGGAAAGTGGGCTTCTTTCTCTTCTCTCTTTCTCTCTCTTTTTTTTTCCTTTTTGGGTGGAGCTGCTTAGTTATTCTTTACCATTGGCCACTTTATTAAAAAATTATCAATAAATATAAAATACTTCTGCCATTTTTTTCCCCTTAGAGGGCCACTTTTCTTTTTTTTTTTTTCCCCCTGCCCTTCAGAGATTTTATTTATTTATTTGAGAGAGACAGAAAGCAGGAGCAGGGGGATGGGCAGAGGCAGAGGGAGAAACAGACTCCCTGCTGAGCAGAGAGCCCCATGGGGCTCAGTCCCAGGACCCCAAGATCACCATCCTAGGCAAAGCCTGCCACTGAACCGAATGAACCACCCAGGTGCCCCTTGATTATTTAATTTCAAATAGTACAAAACAGTGTAAAGTACAGACATATACATAGGTAAAATTTCCTCCCTGCCATCCTCTTTTACCCATAGCCACTAATTTGGAGCACATACTTTCCACACCCAAATCTTACCGTATTACATATAAAATCTGCATATTAATTATGTTTCAGAATTGATGAACATGTCCCCACATTTTGTTTTACAACTTGCTTTTTCCTTCCACTCCATAAGCTGTGGACATTTTCCCTTTTAAGCAGAATCTCAGTCTAAATGACTGCTTAGTGTTCCTTATAAGGCTGTAACATAATAACCAGTCCTCAAGTGAGGGGTTAGCCTGTAATTTAAAGGGGGATGCGGGGCGGGGGGTGGGGTGGTGGGGAGACCTTTCACATGAGGGAGAAAACAAAAGCCATGGCTGTTGACATTGGACTTTTTAGTCTTTAATGATGTGAGTTTTTGTTTCTCAAGGCATGTGATGCACAGCTTTGGGCTGTTGCTGAAGTGCCGTTATGTCCGATTTTCATCTTCTGGATGCCTGGAAGGAACTTGGGCGCTAGGCTATGTTAATATATTTGTATAGTTGTTGGTTCTGGCTACTATCCTTGGAGCATTTTGAGAGATTTTCATGCCCATTTAAGGTGGTGTGAGGTTGAATTAGTTTTAAGAGGAAGTAATAAATAACAGGGATGGAATTAAGAGACTGACTCTATTTCACATATGCATTTATGTGACGGAGGAAGAAATAGTGGTGTTTGTTAATTGCTAACCCTGTGATTCTTAATTATGAAACAGGGTTAAGATGGTTCAGCTCAGTAGTTCCCTAGTGTGTTTGACAGTGAGAATCACCAGAGAAGTTTTCAGATATCTGGGGTTGGGGATGAATATTTTATTTTTGTTTCTTTATAAAACACTTATTTTTAGGAAGGTGATATAATCACTGTTTATAAGATTAAAAAGGCACAAAAGAGGGAAGAAGTACAAGTTTCACTCCTCCTATCTCCCAGGCATCCAGTTGTTCTTCCTGGAGTCAGTCATTGTTACCAGTTCTTTGTGTATTCTTTTGGAGATTTCAAGGCATATATAATATACTGGCACATAACCCTTAGATTATTGCAGGGTTTTATTTATGTGTGTTTAAAGATTTTATTTATTTATTTGACAGAGAGAGAGAGTGCAAGAAAATATAACCAAGGGAAGGGTTAGAGGGAGGAAGAGACTCCCTGCTGAGGAGGGAGCCTGTGAGGGGCGGGGCTCTATCCCAAGACCCTGGGATCATGACCTGAGCTGAAGGCAGATGCTTAATGAACTTAGCCACCCAGGCGCCCCTTTGTGTGTGTGTGTGTGTGTGTGTGTGTGTGTGTGTGTGTGTGTGTTTAAACCCTGATGGTAACAATATACGCTGTTTTGTGCCTTTTTTTACTATGATAATATTTCTTGGAAGATCTTCTATATTAATACTGCATTCTTTTTTAATGGATGCCTAGTATTCCACTGTGGACATGTGCTATAATTTATTTAACCAGTGCTATGTCAATGGCCACCTCGATGACTTCTAGTCTCTTGTTTATTATTATGAACAGGGCTCTAGGGACTATAACCTTGTACAGATAGCATTTTAAACATGTTCATGAGTATATCTGTAGGATCCATTTCTAGTAGTAGAATTGCTGTGTCAAAAGTTACAAACATTTTAAATTTGGTAGAAATTTATTGCCAGGTTACTCTGTTCATCGAGCTTGCAAAGTTTTATATTTCTTTCTTTTTTTTTTTTCTTTAAGATTTTATTTATTTATTTGAAAGAGGAAGAGCAAGACAGAGAGCATGAGTTGGGGGTGGTGAGGGAGAAGCAGTCTCCCTACTGAGCAGAGAGCCTGAAATGGGTCTTGATCCCAGGACCCCGGGAACATGACCTGGGCTGAAGGCAGACACTTAACCGACTGAGCCACCCAGGCACCCCAGTTTTAGACTTCAGCAGCACGGGGTGTTTCCTCAAACTCTGCTGATCACAGTATGATTGTCAAAGATGTTTTACTCTGCCGAATGGATAGGTGAAAAATGATAGTTTAATGTAGCTTTAATTTGTATTTTTATTTTCATTGATATTGAGCATCTTTTCGTAATTTTAAAGACCATTTGTATTTCCTGTTGTGTTCCCCCTGTGTTTGTGTCCTTAGTCTGTTTTCCCATTGGGTTATTGATCTATATCAGTTTAAAGGAACTCCTGTGCATTAACAAAACAAAGTGTTATAAGTGATATTTATATGTTGTCATTTGTACAAAAGAATTATTTTGCTATGCAGATTATTTAAAAATCAGTACACTTATATTTATCAATTTATTCATTCGACAGCTACTTATGGAATGCCTCGTAGGTATTAGGCACTTGTTCTAGGCAGCAGTATATAGAACACCGAAGAAAATCGATCTCAATTCTTGTTCCATGGCACTTACCTTGTAGTGGAAGAGACATCAGTAGCAGATGTTCACAGCAACTTGTAGAGCTAAACAGATAAACTTTCTGTGGCTAAAATCCTATCTCACGGTTCCTTGGATGTTGTGTTGTGGCTACGTTTTCGGGTTTAAATCTTTGATCCATCTGGAATGTTAGGTATGAATCCAACTGAATTTTTCTCTAGATGCTCTATTTATTAGGCTAAGGCTGGGTTGCTGTAACCAAGGGCTATGCTATGGCTCAAACAACGTAGAAGTTGATTTTTTTCTCACTAAACAGTCCTGTGTGAGCAACCCAGGTCAGCAGAACCTCCCATAGCCACTAGTCATTGAGACTCATGTTCCTTCTGTGCAATTGTCACTATAGTTATGTGCATGGTCATAGATGGCTTGCACCATATCTGGGCTCCCTCCATGTGAAGGACAAAGGAGAAAGTCCAGGGCAAGTGATCAGAAGTTGGACACACAGCACTTCTATTTCCATTGGTGAGAACTTAGTCTTGGGGCACATGTAGCTGCATGGGAGAGTGGGGAGTGTGGTCTCTGCAGGTCAGCATGGACCCAAGAAGCAGCCAAGAAGGAATTTTAATGGAAAATCAGTGGTCTTTGTCACAGTGGTTAGTTTTTCCAATTTTACTGAATAGTTCCAACTTTTCCTCTTTGATTTTTTTTGTATTATACATTCTCCTGTACACTTTAGTCTCTTTTGGGGATATCCATTTAGTTTCATTGATCTCTCTGCCCATATGTGTACCAGGATCACAGTTTTTGAACTCTTGGAGCTTATGTGTGTTTTACCTTGTGATGGGGGTTGTTCCATTTTGCAAAATTTTCATATTTATTTTAAGTTTCCTTTGACAGAATTTTAAAGTTCTATTTTACGGAATATTCATGTCTATTTTTATGTGTGAGGTTTTCTTTTAAAAAAAACAAAGAACTTTAAAATAATCATATCTGGGACGCCTGGGTGGCTCAGTTGGTTAAGCGGCTGCCTTCGGCTCAGGTCATGATCCCAGCGTCCTGGGATCGAGTCCCACATCGGGCTCCTTGCTCAGCAGGGAGCCTGCTTCTCCCTCTGCCTCTGCCTGCCACTCTGTCTGCCTGTGCTCGCTCGCTCTCTCTCCCTCTCTGACAAATAAATAAATTTAAAAAAAATCTTTTTAAATAATCATATCTATTCACCACTCCTCCCCTCTGAGAAGAAAATCTGCTAATACTATGAATGGGGTTGTGTTATACATATAGATACTTTGAGAAGGGCTCACATCTTTTTGATGTCAGTTTTTTTTGTTGGAGGATAATTTTTGACAGTATTTGGGAAACATTGATTTGGAATCTACAGTCTTTCTATATCCTCGACCCATGAAACGTATAATTGAAGGAAGAGGGGAACGACCAACTTATCATAAGCTATTGTGTTAATTTTATTTAATATTTGACTTCTGGTTATGACTAGGTAACTGATGCCTATTTCTCTATTACAAATGAATAAACTTAGAACTTGAGAAAAGTTTTTCTATTTGAAGATAAAAAAACAGTTGATATTTCATGGGATGCCTGGGTGGCTCAGTCAGTTAAACGTCTGCCTTCGGCTCCGGTCATGGTCTCAGGGGCCTGGGATCGAGTCCTGAATCAGGCTCCTTGCTCAGCGGGGAGCCTGCTTCTCCCTCTGCCTGCGGCTACCCCTGCTTGTGCCCTCTCTTGCTCTCTGAAAAATAAATAAATAAATAAAATCTTTTAAAAAAAATAGTTGATATTTCAGAAGTTTATTACAAAAACTTATTTATGACACAAATCTGGGCAGGGTTTTGTGTATACATGATACACAGTGCTGTTACTTCCTTAGCGTATGTGTGTCTATTAGTCTGCACCTTTTGTTTTTAACAGCACATATTCTGTTTTTATCTTCTTTTTATCTTTTTATTGTAAAATAAGACACAGATGCAGCTATCCATACAACACCTACATAGCTTAGTTAATTATTATAAGGTATTTCCATTTATTATTTATATTTATTTATATTTACTTGTTTATTTTATATTAGTATTATTTTTTAATTTACTATAAGGTGTGTATCTTTGTGACCACCACACAGATCAGGAGACAGAATAATAGCAGTCTCCCCTCCCCTGGTGTGTCCCATGCCAGACATAGCCCCTCTCCCCCTCCAGAAGTCAGTCACTACTTTCTTGACTTCCGTAGTAATTGCTCTGTTGCCTTTCTTTATGGTTTTATCACCCGTGTATGCATATTTAGCCACTGTACTTTAGGGTTTTTTTTTTTATGTCTTATTAAGTCTCTTAAACATCAGATTCCCCCGGCGGCCCTTTCCTTACAGTCTGTCTGTTGAAGAGTCCATCCATTTGACCTCTAATCTCCTACCGGCAGGATTTGGTGATTGCAACCTCATAGTTCAGTTGAACTTGTTCTTTTTTTTTTTTTTTTTTTTTTTTTAGTGGGAAATAGTGTTTTAACACCACTCTCTGGGCACCAGTCATGCTTACTGCTACGGGGTAGGTCATTATTTCTGGGCCTTTTAGTGGACAGAGGACAACGACACATAAAATATTTCGTGAGTTCATACTGATACTTCCAATTCAAAAATCAGGTGATAAGGGTCTTACTTAACTTTCTCTGTTACTACTTGTATTTCACATGGAGAATTCCGGTTCTCCGAACCAGCAGGAGATGACAGAATTCAAATGTGCCACAGTAACTTGTTAGCTTTCTGCCACATTATATACAGAGTATTCTCAATTCTGCCACAATCCTAACACTGAACCACTCGTTACAATAACTGAAAAGTAATGAAAAGAACTTCTTATTAGTATGCTGTTCCTATTCTCCCTGCAATTTTTTTTGGTGGGGGCAGGGGGTGGGTAAGTGCGGGAGATGTTTATAGTTGAAAATTGGGCAAATTTAAACACTGATTAGCTTTTAGATGATATTTGGAGATGGAATACTTTTAATACTTTTAAGGAAGAATTTTAATTTTTGTTAGGTGAGATGTTGATTTTATAGTTGTATTTAGAAAAAGTCTTTATTTGTGAGAGAATTTGTGGGTGAAATGATGTGACATCCGGGATTCTCACCAACTACCTCAGGAAGAAAATGGGCAGAGTAGAGGAAATAAGATGGCTTATTTTTCAAACTGGGTGGTAGGATGGTGCTTTATAATTAAAACTAGGAGGTCAGAGTAGGGTTTTTTAAAAATACTTTTCAGTTTCTATGTAATTTGAAATATCTGTAATATGGTTTTTAAAATTAATTTAATAAACAGTGAAAAAACAAGGATGTATGGCAAGATAAGAAGGTAATAAGGATTCGATGGGGTGGGGAGGTGCGGATATGAGTAAAGAACAGGCGATTCCATTCTCTGCCTGGTGGTTCAGGCTCAGCACAGTGGTCTTGAAGCTCAGGAATTGGGTACCACCTTGAATGAAGAGTGAGCTGAGATGTGAGCCTCTGTGGGAAACTAAGATTTAAGGGATGAGTGACAGACGAGGAAAACTCCAAGGAAACTGAGAAGGTCCAAACCATAAAAGCGAAGATCCAGAGAGAGTGGAGCTTCTGAATCCCAACCAGGGAGGAACCCGGGGCAGAAGGGGGTCATCAGCACCTCGATGCTGCAGAATGGGCAAGTGAGCCCACTGTCACCATTCTCAGAACCACCTGAGTCGCTGTGGGGTTGGGAGTTCCCGAGGCCCCATCTCAGGTCAGTCGACTCAAAATCTTGGGTTGAGGCTTGAGAGTCCACGTTTTGAAGAAGCTCCATTACAGATCCAATGAGCTGCTTTGGTGATGGACTGGATAGAGGAGAGAGGGAGGATGTGGAAAAACCTGTGTAGATTGCTTTTTCTAGAAAGTTTTTTATGAAGGGTGAAGAAGGTAGACGTGGGAGGACTAGGGGTTGCGCTGGTGGTAGTTGTTGAAATAGCTTTCACTTATAATAATAGTGTGAGAGGTTTGCCTCTAAATATGGAGAACATGAATGGTTTCCTGGCAAGATGACTGAGTAGTCAGGCTAAGCAAGAGCCCCTCTCTACCAGAGAGATGACTTTTTGGCAAGAACTTGGTTTTGATAGTTCAGGGAAAGCTTGGAAATCATCATCATGGATTAGATACTCATTTTGTTTGTTATTATTTTGAATTACATATTAAAAGTGAAGAGGCTCCCATGTCTTTTCAGTGCCTTTGCTTCTCATCTTCTGATGGGTCTCCAGGCCCATCCTGGAGGAACAAGGAAGGAATGGGGTCTGTGGGGCTGATTAAGCGCTTTTTTCCTCTTATTCAGCGCTCCCTTGACCCCTCTTCACATTCTGTTTTCCTTCTCTTGGTTTCCTTTCCCTCGTGTTCAGGGGGCACCCTCATGTACAATAGGGCCTCTTACAAATGTTGCCTGGTATAGGGTGGTATTTGTCAATGATTTGCTTTGGGAAGATTGGAGGGATTCCTACATTTCATGATGTCATAATCAGTCTTGGTAGGTTGTGGGGAGAGGACTGAGGCAAGAATCCTGTTCCTCCTGTTTTGCTCTGCCTTAGGGTCTTTGTTTTGTTTTTAATAACAGATTGGGTTCCTCATTTCTGGCCAGTAGGCTTTCTACCTCAGAGTACTTGGGGCATTGGCCATTTCCTAGATTTCCTTTCGTTCTCCACATAGTAGAGCACATTTGTTTTTACTTTTAACTTGCCATTAATTTCTTATTTAGGCCAGTTGAGAGTTTGGGTTGGGCGGGTGGTTTTTCAGTTACAACAGTTTTCTGATCTCTTTCTAGCTGGTATGCAGAATCTCTCTTGGCCCCATCTCCCCTTCTCCTTGTTTTCTGTTGTGGTTACTTCAGGGCTAACCCGTTCAGCTTGTACATTGACCCTGTGTACACAGTTCATTTTCTTTCTCATGATCGTATTTATACTTTTGATGGATATATTTAAATGAACAGCTGTGCATTTGTTGAGTCATACCACAATTAGCTGCTCGACTGGCAAAAGCATATTTCAAGCGAAGTTGTTAGAGAATTCCATTAATCACATTCTAGTTGGGGGAGGGAGGAGAGAAAGACTGACCACTAAGGAAAGTCTTTTGAAAGATTGTTAATGAGTTATTCCATTATTTTAGAGTAGAGTGAGGTAGTTGCTGTTGGAGGTGTCACCTGAAGAAACTTTATAAAGATGTAAATAACTATAAAGCTTTAAGGATATTAGCCTTGAAGGCAAAATTCCTTGGCATCATTGATGTGTAGATAAAGTTAGTAGCTGGTGCTGGTCTATTTAAGTAGATAAAGGGGTCTTCTAAAAGTGTTCTTCTCTGTAAAGACCAGTGTTCTTGATTAAACATTTCTTGAATTCATTGGCAAAGTATTTTGTTTTAAGCTTCCTGGACAGATAACATATGATACAGAAGATGTTACAACTTTCTTTTTGTTCAAATACATTAATTGCTAATTGTAACTCTGATTGAGTCTTTGGCTTCCACCAGCCAGATCTGTTTTTCTCTTGACACTTCCTTGGGGTTCTTTCTGAAGGTTATTAATAGGCATGGAAGCATGGCTTTCCAAATAGCATCAATAACTGTTAGAAGACTGGGGGTGGGAGGAGGAGATAATATGTCAATTTCTGACTTGAGAAGATGTATTTCCAAGCTACAGAAACTGTCTCAGAGGTCACTGGCGATGGCTCTGGGCAGATCAGCTGGTGTCTGCAACTAGAGATCCATGCAAGCCTTTCCAAATGGGATATTGTCCACCAGGGAGTTCTCTGGTATACCCGGAGTCTGCCAGCCATCTTTTGGTTTGGCTACTTCTCTTGGATGACACCCTTGAAAACTGAAATCCAAGTTACAAATGATATCTTTTAATTTATCTCAAATATCTGGTTGCTGCTTTATGAAATTGATGGTAAGGTACACTCTCCACCCCCCGTCATTTCTTTGCCAGTCTGTATAGAGTTCTTTAAACCTCACTTCCCTCTCCCTACCTAAATCCAAGTGTAGCATAGACTAAGAAGTTAAAGTTAATGTGTTTTAATTTATATGGAATGCTTAGTATGTGCCAGGAATGGCGATGTAGCCATGAGCTAGGTAGAATTTTTACTCTCATGCTATTTATATTTTGATGTGTGGGGAAGGAGTGGGGGGTGGGGAGAAACATAATAAAAATCAATGAACTAATAAATCAGCAGCAGATTTCACAGTGTTATGTGCTATCAAGAAGATAATGGCAGGGTAATATAATGTAAGGGCAGGGGTGGGAAGGTCTGAGGCAGGAATGGGGTTGAGTGTGTAGGTAGTGTGGATGAGAAGGAAGGCTTTGGTCAAGCTAGTATATAAAGGGTGTTTTTTGTTTTTGTTTTTAATACCTCCACAGAAATATGCTGTAGTGTCTCCTATTAAAAAAAGAAGAAGAAGAAGAAGAAGAGAGATACCTCCCTGGTGCTGACATCTATTTTATTGAACACCCCCCCCCCCCCACCCACCTGCCTGCATTTAAATTATTATAGGGTAATCATATTAGTCTTAAAATTGGGAAAGTTGTATCAGATGGTAGGTACCTGAAACACCATTTTTTCTGGTATGGGGGTGGGGTAGGAAGGTCTGCACTATTAGGTGAAAGGGGAAGCTTCAGGCATAGTTAGAAATGAGAAAACGGGGCTGAGGCAGCATCTGACTGAGGACTTAGGGAGGAAGTGGGATTTTAGGTGGTCTCCATAGTTGGGCATCCATGAGTTGTGGGGGTGGGGAATAACGGGGTCCTTCCTACTACTAGGTAAAAAAGCAAACAAACAAAAAACCAAAAAAACTGTTCTAGTCACAGTTTGTGAACTGGAGGGAGAGGCATGTCTGGAGCTGCCCAGCAGAATATAACAAAACAGCTGGGCGATGATGGGGTCCTCTCAGTTGAAACAAAGCAGGAGAGCCACAGCTATTTGCTACAGAGGGAATGAAGTGGAAAATGAGGGACAGTTTCCATCTAGTCAAGCATGTCAAAATAAAGCCGTGTCTTTAGATACCAGTAAGGCATGCAGTGGGTGATCACACCAGAATCTCAGAAGCTTTGCTCGGTTATTGTCTGTAGATCGAGCAGGTGTGCCACAGTCCGCTTCATCCTGTATACAGCAGTTAAAATGAATTTACTGGGGACTCTTTGGTTCTTACTTGTGGGGCCTGACTTAAACCTTTCACTTGTTTTCATTCAATTAAGCCTCATCTCCCCTCCACTCCCACCCCTTACAGATTATATTGTTCTTCTCCTCTCCTTTCCAAGCCTTATCTTGGGTTCATCTGTCACAGCTGGAATGTTTGTAGTGTAACTCTTTCAGTCGAAACCCTTTCTTTCCCGAAATAATCTGTAATTACTTCCTCTAACTACAGGATGAACTGATCCAGGGGCTGGGTTTCAGTTCTATAGGACTTGTCCAAGAAACTATTTGTATTCATCTATCGCAGAAGATCAAATTACATGCTAATATTCTGAAAGTAACACCCCACCAGAAACCCTCCAGCAACAGTGAAGTCTATATAAAACCAAACCCTGGCAACTTACACACCGCCAGTTCAGACACAGCGTGGTGTTAAAAATATTTCACAGGTCATTTGTGAACTGGGAAAAAGACCCTGACTTATATGGTATGATGGCTTTGGTTTAGCATTTTTTTTTTTTTTTTTTTTTTTTTTTTTTGCAGCTGTAACTGACAGCCCATGTCTCTTTTCAGCCCTTCCACAGGGCCAAGTAGTTTGGAGCAAGCTGTCCCTGGGTTATCTCTCTGCCTGTTGAGCATGGAAGAGACAGAATTGTTGGTACACAGTGGATGATTTTTCTCCTACTTGGAGGTGGTTTTTTTAAGTATACCTTCCCTCAAAGTTTTATGTCAGAATTTGTCTTACTAGTTCTAACTTTGTCCCAAATGTGCCCGACTCACACTAATTTCTCTTTTTATTTCAAAATATGAGCTACAAAAGGACTGGAGAGTGGGATCAGGGTTGGGAGGTAGAAAACACTTGATGAACGATATCAGAGTGGCTTGGTTTTCCTTTCACATCAAGATCTTTTTTTCAGGGGTAGGGGAGATAATCTGAGGTTGCAGAGCATATGAAATTAATTTTGAGGTTACAAAGATGGAAAGAGGGCATGATTGAAAGGTGGTTCAAATAACCATGAGTAAAGATTATTTTCTAAGAGGAAAATCAAGATGGTTAAAGTACAGAATGCATTGACACTTGGATAAAATATTAAGGATGACAAAATCGGGTTGCTAAGCTGTGGCTGGGTGGTTTAACAAAGGTTGTGATTGGTGGTTGAGTCACACCTGAAGTCAGGTCAGATGGTCTTGAGCTTCATTCACCTGTCCTTGAGCAGCAAGTTACTTCTACCCTCTCATTTTCTTCTGTGTAAAATGGGATTAATGTGAGTATTATTTTAGAGTGTTCTGGGGAGAGATTGAAGGAGATGACGCATATGAGCTCTAAGCACAATGTCTGGCTGGTTAGTTTGTGCCACTACTGCTGGGTGATAATGATGTAATGTTGACAGAAATCTAAGAGGAAACAGAATTACTCAATCCTTTTCCTTCCTTTGCCTTTACCTTTTATATTAAAGAGAATGAATTTGTTTTCCTAGAGGGCATAAGATAGACCATATAGAGATATAAAGAAGTAACAGCCCACATGTAGATGGTACAAAAGTCATTTAAAATTGGGAGGGGTGACTGTACAACCTGTTTTTTTTTTTTTTTAAGTTTTATTTATTTATGTTAGAGAGAGTGCATGAGCAGGGGGAGGGGCAGAAGGAGAGGGAGAGAGAAAATCTCAAGCAGACTCCCTACTGAGCGTGGAGTCCGATGCAGGGCTCAGTCTCAGGACCACGAGATCATGACCTCAGATGAAATCAAGAGCTGGATGCTCAACCGACTGAGCCACCTGGGTGCCTCCAACCTGGTCTTTTACCATTCTTTCTAACTTGGAGATTGTCAGAAGTTGAATTGAGGAGAGTATCAAGAAAATTCCTATGGAATAAGTACTCAGTAAATTATTTGTTGAGCTAAATGGACAAAGCAAATCAGTTTAGGCTCTCTAGACAATGAACATTTTGTAGAATTTTTATCATAGGTTGATGTTTCATTTAAGAAATATTTAGTTGTGTACATAAAGTATTATTCCTACATTCAAAATGTCTTATGCCTTCTTCCTTGACCATTAGACTTGTTGACTTCTTTGATGTTAGAACAGTTAATGAGATTTCTAAACGTGTGGAACAGTAACATTTTTGTCATGTATAAATGTGCATCCTAAACTACCAGATGCCCTCTGGTTATCTGGCATGGCATGATAGAAGGAATGATCATTTAAAAAGTAAGGCAATGGTTTTCAAAATGTCTAGAATCCCATGGACTCTTCGTGACTTTCTCAGCAGTTTACGAGGTCCTTCTTCCAATGACATATGTGTATGAGACTGTATTTTCCATATGTACTTTAACCAGTGCAACACAATGTGACAGATGTAATGCAGAATCATATATGAGAATCGAGTTGCTTTCTACTAAGTTAAACAGAGAGAGATTTATAAAAATGGGAAATAATGCCACTTTTCTTACTACGTTTTTTGGAGAAAATAATAGTTTTTTTTTAAAATTTATAGAACACAGGGTAGTATGTTTATTGTTGTTTTAAAATAAATGCAATATGAAAAAATTCTCCAGTTTTAATTTGTAGTAGAGTAAATATTGATAGATATGGCCCGCATTGACAGGCTGCTTAGAGTCCTCAGTACTTTTTAAGACTGTGTAATTATTCTGAGACCAAAAAGTGTGAAAACCACTGGAGTAAGGCATCCCTGAAATACTGATTTATTGCTACTCTCTTTTCCCACTACCAGACCCTCTTTCTTTGCCAACCTGTATCTGGAACTTCTTAACCAAAAATACTTGGGAGCAGAACAGTTGAAAATTTAAAACAGTATTTTCTTTTTAGTGTATTTTAAAATTGGGAATAGATCCTTGGGGCTTCAAATTGGGACTTTAGCATCTTGATCTTTTTATAATTCAGGTCTGATCAGGAATTTTATTCCAGAACATTCTCCTTTCTACGCTCTTTTTCCCCTTTCCCTTTGGAGGTTCCATTTTTAATAGCTGAATTAACTGGTCAGCAGAGACTCTGCCAACTGAACAAAATGGCAACCAGTAGTGATGCTGACATATTTTTCCAAAGATTTTTTTTGGCAGATTTGAGTTATCCTATAAACAGACTAGTTGGGGGGACTGAATTTCCAACTCTTTTTTTTTTTCTTTTCCTGTTTTCCATTTATGAGCCTAAATCAATGTTTTAATTTTGCTTGCGTGATAATCTGTGAAAATGTCTTTTGGGGCATGGGCTTTTATTGGCTTTGTGACAGGAAAAAATATAAGTGGTGATTGTCTTTTAGTTTTTAGGGTTTTTTTGTTTGTTTGTTTGTTTCCAATAGTGAAAGGATTTTTCATTTTAAAGCTTGAAGCTTCTTAACTGCTGACTTTTATTAGTACCTGAACTAAATTGTAGAAATTAAATTTACAGAGATGATAAATATTTTAATCCTACAGTTTCTTTGCAGGTGTGTATATTTTGTGTGTTGGGGCATGGGAGTAATTGCTAATTTATTTAGAATTTAAACTTAAATTGAGCTGATTAACTCAGGGAAATCTGAATTTAACAATATTAAATGTGCATCTATTTGGTAGTGATTAATCGAATAGACTATAGAATTGGCTAGCATGGAATCTATAGTCTACTGAGGAGACACATGTTCAAAAGCACAACAGGTATGAGTAATTAATTATTAATTATGATAAGGTCCAGGATAGTAAGGACCACAGTGTTTGTGTATCTTTATTATTTTAAGTTTCTTTTTTTTTTTTTTTTTAAGATTTTATTTATTTATTTGAGAGAGGGAATAAAGAGCATGAGCAGGGAACCTGCTGCAGGGCTTGATCCCAGCACCTTGAGATCGTGACCTGAGCAGAAGGCAGACACTTAACCGACGAAGCCACCCAGGCGCCTTAGTATTTTTATTTTTAAGATTTATTTATATATTTGAGAGAGAGAGAGAGAGATCGGGGGAGGGGCAGAGGGAAAGGGAGAGAGAGACTCTTTAGCAGACTCTGTGCCAAGCTCAGAGCCGGTTGAGGGGCTTGATCCCACAACTCACGAGATCATGACCTGAGCTGTAATCACGAGTTGGCTCTTCAGCCAACCAGCCAGTCAGGTGGCCCTCAAGTATTTTTTAATTTTGAGTTTGGGGACCCTGTGTTCTGTCAGATGGAAGTGAATTTTAACTGCTTTCCCTGCCGCTGGCCCCTCCCCCCCAATAAGGTGATTGACAAAGAACCACTAGGAACAGAGATACCAGCCTCACCATTTTCTTATTCCTTCTGGTGCTTTCATTAATAATATACTCAATCTGTAATTTCTTTAATGGTTTTAGAACACTTGCAATTTGGGAAGGGCTTGTTTCATAACATTCTTAAATCGACCCTCAAAATTATGGTACATGGCTGTGCTCTAAGCAAACCATGTCTACCTTTTTAGTAACTCCTACTCTTTCTGGAAGAATTCTCGACTAGACTGTCATCAGAACTGAGACACACCAATTGAAGGCTCAAGTTATTTATCTCTCTACTGTATTAAAACATTTTTTGTAAGATGCAAATTTTGGTACATACAGTCACGGACTTACAGTGGTTTGAATTAATGATTTTTTGACTTTACCATGGTGTGAAAATGATAAATGTTCAATGGAAACTATACCTCAGATTTGGATCTGTGGATCTTTGGATCCTTTCCTGGGTTAGCAATATGTGGTACGGTCCTCTCTCGTGACACTGGGCAGTGGCAGCGAGCTGCAGCTCCTAGTCAGCGATGGTCACCAGGGTGCACAGCTGATGCACTGACTACCATTCTGTCCCCAGACGCCATTCTGTGTTTCACTCTCAGTACAGTATTCAATTAACATGAGATTTTCAACACTTTATGATGAAATAGTCTTTGGTTTGGATGATTTTGCCCAGCTGTAGGCTAATGTAAATGTTCTGAGCACATTTAAGGTAGGCGAGGCCGGGCTATGATGTTTGGTAAGGTTAGGTGTCTTAAATGCATTTTCAACATAAGATATTTTCAACTTATGATGGGTTTATCAGGATGTGACCCCCCATCTCAAGTAGAGGAAGATTTGTGTTTTCATCCCGTAAGTCAGTGAATTTTCTTGCGTGACGCTAGGTTGCTCGTACCTCTTTTAGAGGGAGGTGGGCTAGTGCTCAAGACACATTGACAAATATTTGATGTCAGGTGGCGGCAGACCAGTGCTGCAGGCTTGAAATCACTGCTGATTGGGAGTTGTTTCACCAAGTGTTTGCCTCTTCAGGGAGGTCATAAATGACAGGAGGAGGGGAGTGGGTGGGAGAGGGGTGGAGGGGTGGAAGAAGAGGCTTAGGGCATTTGAGGCAGAGGGAACCAGCAGTGTGCTTATGTTCAAAGTCATGGAGACAAGATGGTGAGGGAGGAGTCAGTGTCTGGCTGTGATGGCCCGGCACGCCACAGATCAGGGGCTTGCCGTAGAAAGATCTGTGTGAACATGGACATAGTCATATAATAACAACTTTAAAAGGGGTCACTCGAGTTTCATAGGCTTTAAAAAATATAAAAGGAAGATACAGAAAACTGTCCTTTACCTCTCTTCTTCATGTTGCTATTAGAAAAGGGATAGATCGAAATTTAATTGTGGCTAAATTGAAATGAGGGTGGTAAGATAAGACGGGGGTGTGGGGAATGAACAGTCTGACCACCAACCAAAAAATTTGATTTTAAGATCAATCAGAAGGTGTCCACTCCAGAGGAGCTGGGGTGGCTCAGTGAGTTAAGTTTCTGACAGGATTTCAGCTCAGGGTCATATCATCAAGCCCTTTGTTGTGCTCAGCGCTGGGTGCTGCGTGCAGCGCCTGCTTCAGATCCTCTCTTTCTCCCTTTCCCTCTGCCCCTCCCAGTTCTCTCAAAAAAGATGTTCACTCCAAACAAATTAGATAGCAACTGGCTTTTGTTCTTTACTTTGAGCTATAGGTGTAAGATAGCACACTAACCTGTGCATTAAAGAACTTTACCAGTTTTCTTCTTTACCATCCAGAAAATCACAACTAATCAAAGTTTTAATTTGAAAAATTATTTCTTGTACTAAAGAATTAGTGTAACCAAACTCATATTCCTAAATTTTTAAAAAGATTTTTTAATTTATTTATTTGACACAGAAAGAGAGAGAGAGATCACAAGTAGGCAGAGAGACAGGCAGAAAGAGAGGGGGAAGCAGCCTCCCCACTGAGCAACCCAGGTGCCCCTTCCTAAAATTTTTATAGGAATTATTTAAATGGATAAGTTCTTTGTTGTAGTCCTTTGACTTAGAAAAATTGAGCTTTTGCTAATGTAGTTTCACGGCAATATCAACCTGAAATTTATATCAGGTACCTTACTTTCTCTCATCTGTATAGTTTGATATATTATAAACTTACCAGATTTCTTCCTGTCTTGGTTGTATGTATTCTTTGTTAAATTTGGGGTTTGTGTAAGAATGCATTGCTTTGTGATAGATGAGGGATAAGTTGTAGGTATTTTGGTTTTGGTTGTTGTTGTTATTGTTGATCCCCTTTTGGGCTGTGTGGTGGTCCCCCACTTCTGATTCTTTTAAAGGAGGAGTAAGGTTGAAACACAGTAATTTGGCTTGAATTATTCAGTCACTTAATCTTTAACATCATGTTATAACAGTTTATTCATGCTTCTCAGAGTTTTTAAATTTAGTGCCATTTTTGCATTTCATAGGCTAAGATAAAATTCGAACTTAAAATTCTTTGAGAATGGTTAGCCTTATAGCTGAGAATTTTTCCTGTCTCTACTGAGTTTTCTGTAAGAGGGTAGTTACCTTAGAGTGGCCACCAGTAGGAGGTAAATCTGATGAACTCCTTAAGATGATTTGCTTAGATCTACGTAAAGGGTATATGTTTAAATTTAGCAAGAAATAAGGCAACATATGTGAGGGGGATTTGTAAGAAAGGCCTTGAATGGCAGTTTGAAGATAGTATGCTTAATTTAATTTGTCATCCTACAGTTAAATTTTTTGTTTTACTTTTATCTCTTTATTTTTCCTCCACAGTTGTACAATGGTAGATGGAGTGATGATCCTTCCTGTGCTAATGATGATTGCTTTCCCTTCCCCGAGTATGGAAGGTAAGTGGCTCACAGCTGTTTGGAATAGGGTAAGTTTCTGGGTATCATTTGGCTCACTGTAAACTAGTTTGTTCTTAATCCTATCATACTTAATACTCTTCTGTTCTTCCCCTTTGTTAAGACTTTATTTTTTAAGGTAGTGTTTTCTGTTCACACCAAAATTGAGAGGAAGGTATGGAGAGTTCTCATGCCCCTTGCCCCCACACATGCAGAGCCTTCCTGACCAACATCCCCCACCGAAGCGGTGCATTTGTTAAGATTGCTGGACCCACACTGACACATCATTATTACCCAAGTCCATAGTTTGCTTAAGGGTTCACTCTTCATCTTATGCATTCTGTTGGTTTCGACAGATGTATAATGACATGGATCTACCCTTATAGTATCATACAGAGTACCTCTTGTCCTAAAAATCCTCTGTACTCCACCTGTTCCTCCCTTCCCTCCATCTTCCTTACCACTAGCAACCACTGATCTATTGCCTCCATAGTTTTGTGTTTCCTAAAAAGACATGTAGTTGGAATCATGCAGTATGGAGTCTTTTTGGATTGGCTTTATTTAATAGGCACTTAAGGTTTCTCCGTGTCTTTTCATGGGTTAATGGCTCATTTGTTTTAGCACTGAATGATACTTCATTGTCTGGATGGACCACAGTTTATGCATTGACCTACTGACGGGACAGACTGGATGCTTCCAGGTTTTGGCAGTTATGAATAAAATTGCTATAAAGATCCATGCGCAGGTTGTGTGTGGATGTAAGTTTTCAGCTCCTTTGGGTAAACACTAAGACTTGTGATTACTGGATTTTATGGTGGAGTATGTTTAGTTTTGAAAGAAGCCTCTCGGTTGTCTTCCAAAGCGGCTGTACCATTTGCGTTCCCGCCAACAATGAATGAGAACTCCTGCTGCTCTACGTCCTCACCAGTGTGTGCTGTTGTCGGTGTTCTGGGTGCTGGCCCCTCTAATAGGTGTGTGGTGGTGTCTCCTTGTTGTTTTATTTTGCATTCTCCCGATGACATCTTATGGGGGAACATCTTTTCATAGGCTTTTTTGCCAGCTGTGTGTCTTCTTTGGTGAGGTATCTGTGAAGATCTTTGGCCCATTTTTTGTAATCAGGTCATTGTGTTTGCTTATTTTTGAGTTTTAAGAGTTCTTTGTAGGGGCGCCTGGGTGGCTCAATGGGTTAAAGCCTCTGCCTTCAGCTTAGGTCATGATCCCAGCGTCCTGGGATCAAGCCCCACATAGGGCTCTCTGCTCGCTAGGGAACCTGTTTCCTCCTCTCTCTCTCTGCCTGTCTCTCTGCCTACTTGTGATCTCTGTCAAATAAATAAATAAAAATCTTAAAAAAAAAAAGAGTTCTTTGTATACTTTGAATAACAGTCCTTTGTCACATGAGTCTTTTGCACATACTTTCTCCCATTCTGTGACTTGCCTTTGCATTCTCTTCCATTGTCTTTCAAAGAGCAGAAGTTTTTAATTTTAATCAAGTCCAGCTTGTTAATTATTTCTCTCACAGATTGTACATCTAAAAAGGTGCTTACTGCTGTACCCAAGGTCATCTGGGTTTTCTTCAATGCTCTCTAATAATATTATATGATGTAATATTACATAATGGGGTTTACATTAAGTTTCTATTGGACAGTGCTGTTGTGACCAACTTGGGAATCTACAGTGTAGATTCTGCTCTAAGCAGTATGTTAAAAACATTTCAATAATGCTTCAGTCTTTTAGTGCCAGGAAGATATAAAATAAGGATTCTGTGTGGTAAGTTTAAAAGAATTAGAGGTGTTTAAACCAGAGGAGAGGTTGAGTCCTAAGTTGTAGGAATTAATAAGAATTGAGTTGGAAAAATTTGATGGATTACTATCTCTTACCTGGGGGTTATGTTCCTCCCCAAGACGTAACAGGCAAGTTTCTAGGATTTTTCCTCCACTGTATCATTGCTAAACACTATTATAACTAGGAAAAAAAACCCCTACAGAATGTGGTAGAATAAAGTCCCTCCAAATTCCACTCCCTTCCCCAGGTATAGTATCAGTTCTGTATGTTGTTAAGCAGTTCCTTTTGGTTTCATTTGATATCATGGATGGAACTGTGGTTGTGGGCATGATTGAAAAGAAAGAGAGTGGAAGATAAATTGAGGTGGCAATGTGTGAATAGAGACGGAGAAGTTAAAAAAGAATGGAGAAGAGAGAAGGGGAAGAGGGCGTTTATGAATCAATATCAGCAACTGGGTCATGGGTTGTTTTTTCCTGCTTTTAGCTCTTAAGCTGCCCAAAGAATCCAGCAAATGACCCTCTAATGTCACAGTAAAGATACATAATGAAACAAGTCCGTCTGGCTGAGGTGGAAATGGATGGCCACTGAAGCTATTTAATATACCACCACCACAAGGATGTTTACAAGGAAGGAAAAGGACACATCATCCTTTAGTTGCAATAGCTTTTTTTCTCTTCAGCTGGCAATATCCAGAGAGTGCTACAGCCTAGAGTGCTCTAATCATAATAACAGTTGCCCTAGTCCCGTCTTCCCTCCATGACTCAACTCCTTGTTAACTGTCAATAGCATTTTCTATGAAAAGACTTTGTTTTTGTATATTTACTAGGAATTGAAAAAAACACACTGAGAACCCCTGATTGTAATTCACTCTAATATATTCAACATTAGTCATAAAGCAAATGTTAAGTACAAAATAGTTAACCAAAAGAGGTAAATAATAGGGCAGTTAACTAAAATCTTGACACTAGCCCCATACATTGTCCAGTGCAGACCTTTAGACCAAATTTAAAAAGAAATAGACCTATGTTTGATGTTTGCAGAACACCTTATTGATTGTGCTTCAGTGAAGCTAGATGGCATTACTGAGGCATAGTAAGAAAACTACAGAGATTTTGTTCCAGTATATTTTGTTGGGTAACATACTCTTTTTCATTGAGGCAGGGAGAAAAACCCAAGCAGAAATTCTTGCCCTTTGTCTCCCAAATTATTCCCAAGTGTTGTCTTAAATATTAGAAATAGTGTTAAGCACTTCATATAATAGGTCCCAAACATTGATTTTGATAGGGTTTGGCTAGTATGAGTGTGGTTTAGAACATTTCTCAAGTTGTATGGAATCCTAAATCCTCCAGGGTAAAAAAGAAAATATTGCTTATTATAAGTACCTCTCTGATGATTTTAAGTAATATTTATTGAGTGGCTAATATGTGCCAAAAGTTGACCTGCTTTATATGTGTTATTTCCCATAATCCTCGTGATTACCCTCATGAGATAGGTTTTGGGGAGATGTGCCTTTGAACTGTTGAAGCCTCTTGCTTAAAGTTACACAGCCAACAAAAGGTATAATGCACTTTAAGGAGTGGTGTTCAAGAGTTTCAGTCATTATCCATCTTCTTCAGATTTTGGCTTTTTTTTTGGTCCCTTAAATTAGCTACATCCACTTTCACATTATATCTGGTGCATGCTAGAATCCAGCTCAGTCCAGTTTGTTTGAGAGCTCAGATGAGAGCTAGTAAGAGCGAATGATCAGGCTCCTTCACCTGGGTTTGTGTTTTTTCTTTCTCATCTCTCATTCCAATATTCATTTTTCATGTTCATTATATATACAACTCTAGCTGCAGGAAGAGTTTTATTTGCTCTTACTGAGAAGAGCACTTGAGTCCTAATTATCCGTATATCCTTCCTTTCCTTTCCCATTAATAAAAGTAATCATGCTCTAATACTGCTCTTATGCCACTGGGGATAAGTCCATTTTTGTTCCAGAACCTCCATGTTTGGCTTTCTCTTTGTCCCCGAGAGCATTTGCAGGTGACGTCCATGACACAAATACTTAAAATGGAATATTGCTTCAGAAATATTTCTAAGCTAAGATGACCCACATTTTATCATATTTGCGAGCCATAGTTAGATTTTATTATAGCAACAAGGGCTGGACTTTTGCAGAGTTTTGTTGCAAGAGATTTTGGCCTGTCCTAGAGAAGATTGCTAAGTTCTAAATTATTTTGTGGGCTAACTTGATTTTACTGTTTCCGAAGCCATCACCACTCAGACTTTCCAGCCCAATTACCCAATGAGGGAAGGAAGGGGATAATGTCAATAGACTTTTTGTTAGGGTCCACAAAGGTGCCCCTCTTTGCCACTGTGGGAGAAGAATAGAATAAGCCTTTCTTTGAATTTCTCATTATTGAAGATTCAGGAAGTTCTTGAAGGGGTGAATGAATGTACGAGAAATGTTTCTATTAAATTTGTTGCTCTCATTTCTCATTACTATAATTTATCATGTTCGTTGAGAAAAAAATCTTTTTCACAGACACATCATCAAATGAGAGACTTTTTGGGGAGAGAGGGGAGATACAGTGAGCTATTTGCCACTCGTTCCTAAGACCTAAACTGTAAATATCTGATTGAGCTATACACTATTAAGGTACTGCTTCTTTGTTGTCAGATTTCCTTATCTAACAGAATGATGATGTATTAGTGGATGTAAGGTGAACTATGACAAAGCTTCCTTTGAGCTTTTACTTCTTGGGAAATGTTTGTTTCAGCTGTGGGCAGTTAAACTAAAGACACATCCAATTTTTTTTCCAGTGGACATTTAAAAACATTCACATTCAGTGCAGTTATGAGTGGAGGGTAGTAGCAGTAGGGTGTGGAGGAGACTAAAAATTCAATCTAAGTCAAATATTGAATAGATGTGAAAACAAATCTAAGACCCAAGCTTGTTAAATGATTTCCTTGTGGTCAACAGTGAGAGGGCAGTGCTGTGGCTTCTAGGCTTCTCTTTTATGCAGACAGGTCTCAAGAATGAGAAGATGAATGCCATCACCTCTTTGTAGAAAAGCTAGTGAAGCCAATTTGTAGGTGTGCTGTATATGTGACTTTTGCTTTTGGAAAGAAATAAACACCGAGGAAAACAAGACACAATAAAGAATTACTTTGTAACTCCCCAAACACTATTAACCAGCCTGGGAACTTCCTTCTGAAGCCCAGCATGACCTCAGGCAAGCTTCCACAGATAATGATTATTCGGGATAGTCATAATTACTCAGAACTCATGTCAATTCCAAGATCCTGTAAGACCCAGTGCGGAGTGACTTTCAAACTTCTCTGTGACTCACAGTAAGAAACATTTTACAGTTGGACCCAATGCATCTACATTTAGAAACATTTAGATATTTACAGTTTAGGTCTTAGGAACGAGTGGCAAATAGCTCACTGTATCTCCCCTCTCTCCCCCAAAAGTCTCTCATTTGATGATGTGTCTGTGAAAAAGATTTTTTTCTCAACGAACATGATAAATTATAGTAATGAGAAATGAGAGCAACAAATTTAATAGAAACATTTCTCGTACATTCATTCACCCCTTCAAGAACTTCCTGAATCTTCAATAATGAGAAATTCAAAGAAAGGCTTATTCTATTCTTCTCCCACAGTGGCAAAGAGGGGCACCTTTGTGGACCCTAACAATGTGGACCCAATGCATCTACATTTAGAAACATTTAGGACCCACACGCATCTGAAACAAAAAAATTCATGAAAAAAACAGCAGTTACTCTTACGATGTTTAGTGTACTTTCATTTCGTCTTTTTTCTTTTTTTCCATTCTCTTTGGCTCTATTTCATTTGGAAAGAAAGAAATAGACCTTATCTTGAACCACTCAATCGATTTCCCTATCCAGGAACAGGTCTTGACCCAAGGTTTAAAAAAGGTGACTCCGTTCTGCTTCCAAGAGCTCACTGCCCGGAAATCCCTGCTGTCCTCAGGTGAAAGATCTGACAAGTGCTGTGTGTGTTCTGCAGCAGAGCGGGCCCAGGGCCTTTTATTTTTTCACAAGTCCACGAAGCCTGACCATCCTCTCTCCCCCAGCCAGTGGTTTGACAGGAAGAGGGAAGTTTACATTGTGCCAACACCGGGACAGCTGCTGCCTGCTTCTAATCAGCTGAATCCGAGCTCTGCAGGCCACGGGGTTTTTCCTAGATCCACGGGGAAGTGCGGCATCCAATTCCTTATTATGGGTTAGAGCAGAGTCCGCACGTTCTGAGGATATGACACTGGGAGGATGTGGGAAAGAGAGAAGGAATAGGAGGAAGAAGGAAATCTCTCTTGGGAAGGAGGTGGTGAAAATCACCTGAAATAGAACAAAACAGACAAAATCCCCACTTCTGCCTGTAACCAAATGGTGATTTGGAATGGGAGTGGCCTCTTTTATTTATTTATTTTTTGTTTATTTTGCTGCATTTATTTCCTCTTCTCAATGCCGATACCTGCTACCAAGCCAGTTTGGATGGATCCATTCAGGAAAGTTGTAAAGAATACTGGAGGGGGTGGGGGGACAAAGATACCCACAGTCCGGCGGGGAGTCAGACTCCTGTGCCGCATGTATCACACCGCCCATTGCCAGGTGGAGTCACATGGTCATGACTTCTCTTTAACACCGTGTCCTACTTTGTAGGCTTCACCGTATCAGTTTTGCAGAGTGTTGGGGAGAGTTTTGGTGGGTAAATGATGTTGCTGGTTGAAGACTGTCTTCTGAATGGAAGCTCTGGGCCATGCCTTGGAATCAGGCTTTTCTCGGGAGAGAGACAAAGGCAAATGCTGTCATGAGCCATCTTCGTCCTCTTTCCCATGTGTCCTTGTGCATGTGTTACCTTATCTGTCAGGGGCCATTCCTGCAGCTGCACAAAGGAGACAGCAATAGGGTGGTTGTGAGTTTATGGGGAAAACGCGCAAAGTGAGGCCCAGAGAAGAGGAGGCCTGCCTGCACTTGGCGGTGTTCATTTTATCCCCAGTGTCTACAACAAACAGCACCTGGCATGTAGTTGGTGTTCAATGAATATTTGACAAATGAATGAATAAATCATGTTGGCTACAATAATGGTTATTATAATATAAAAAAGATACTATAAGAGGGACTGGTCTGGGCCGAGGAGATTATAAGAGCATGTCTTTCAAAGAATTTATTCTGAGTTTGGGAAAAGAGAATCAGTTCCAGCACAATCTTACAATCTTTGATAAGTCAGCGTGAGTACGCCGGTAGGCACAGATGACGTCAGCATAAGCAGAAGTGGTTGCTGCTGACAAGGAGTCCCAGTCCAGTTGCAGAAGGCAAGGGTTACAGCCCAGCACTGGGGATAGCCACAGGAAGGGCCTCTGTATCTCACAGGGCTGGGATTGGAGACCGCAGTCCTGGGAGCTGGACTTTGGCAGGCTCCACAGGCCCTAGAACAGTAAAGGGAGGACAGAGAAGGACTTCTTGCCCAGGGAAGGGCCTCACCCCGAGAACTGTGGGGGTGAGGAATGGACGGCCAGTCCAAAATGGCCAGGGCAGGCCTGAGAAGGGATCTGGCTTGGGAGCACAGGGCCTACTGGCCTGGCAGGGCCTGGGGTCATGAACGGGTTGTCTCCTATCCAGAGGACAGTGGGAGCTGTTGAACCTTAGTTCAAAGAGGACACCTTTGTTGTTATTATTTGCAAATAACAGTCACAGGAGCGACACACAATAAGCTAATAATAATGCCCCCACTACTTTTATTTTGAAAACAGAAGCCTGAGCTGCTGACTTTTCTAGCAACTTTTGCAGGACACTTAAATCCCTCTCGCTGGCCCTTTGTTCCTGTGTTGCCATGGAGTGTCAATAACCCGGCTCAGAATAGCCCAGGCAGTGGCATGCGAGGTGCAGCTTGCTCGCTGGCATGCTGGCTGGCCAGGTTATACTGTTTTCATTGCTCCCATCTTGGGAGGAGCACGGGGCAGCTGGTGGCCCTGGCAGCCGTGAAAGGTGTAGGTCTCTTGGCTGCCTGGACTTTGAAATGCAACCCAGACTTGCCTGCCTACTGAGCATGTGCGGCTCCCGATGGAGCTGATAGCAACTGAAAATAGCCCACTGAGCACCTGTCCCTTGTACACCAGCCCCTGGCCGACTGCCATTGAGGACAGTGGGGACTCAGCTTGGTGCATAGGTGAGGGGCTGCTGGGTTTTATTGGTTCTTAGGAAGATCTTGGGAGCCTTTGGGTCTGGCTTAAATGGACAATCAAAAGGCAGCAGCCTCTTCGGAGCAGGTCCCTTTGGCACTTGTGCAGTTAGCAGGTGGTCACAGTGGCTGCGTACGTAACGGTATGTGCCGAAGACTCCATACAGTTCTTTCTGCTCGGCCAGACCGTGGTCTAGTAGACTGAGGGTATACGTTTTCTCTTGGAGGTAGCAGCTTCCCTGAAGAACCCCCAGAAGGAAGGTAGCCATCCATGGTTTCTACTGCCTCAGTTTAGGACAAGGAGGCATTGGCTTAAACTATTTTGTTTGAATTTTTTTTTTTTTTTTTTTACCTGTTTTACCTGTTCTTGAATCCCCCATGATTGTCAGTAGATCTACGAGGGGTCTCATTGCCAGCTTCTTCTTTCTCAGCAGTCCAGATGTGGGCATAGAATAGAATCCCACCAGGTGAAGGGACTGTCTGTTCTCCTTTGGGGCTCCTTCCACTGCCTTCTGGGCTTTCATCTCTTCAGCGGGCTTGCCATTGTTGGGCACGGTTGGCATGCTAGTGTGGATGGAAGCGGGCTCTGGAAGGAAATGCTTTCTGAAATGACTGGTGGTATTAAAGCTACTATTTAAAAGTGACCCTTTGTAGATACTTGGGTTATCTTTAGGCTGTCAGGGCTCTGCAGCTATGGGAGCCAGTGGGAGTCTGTGGAAACTCTGGCCTGTTGCTTTTGCCTTCGTTGGTGTTTAGATATTCTTGCTCCCCAGCCAGTGGCCTCGTGACACATCTCAGATTTAGCTGCCTTTCTTCTGCCAAGGTCCGAGATGATTGTGGAAGCTGGGAAGGGTGTGCTGTGCCACAGAGACTGGGGTGGGGTGGGAGAGGGAACGAGTGTTTGAAAAGCCAGTTCTGGTTCACAGCATTCTCAAAAAATGCTTTTGGTTTCTACCTTGAGTGTAGGTACCCAGAGCCTTTCTGTGGGCTCAGGGGTTAAAAAAGAATAAGCTCAAAATGACCCAGACTCAACTGTGTCATGGTGACTGTAGGACTCTTTAGTCTATGACTAATAAGCCAATCTTCTTAAGTGTTGAATTTGGGAATTAGTGAATTCTTGTGGACCATATTAATTAGACTGATAGGGGAAAGAAGATTTACAGAGCAAAGGTCAAGTTCAAGGCTGGAATACAGATCCTCAAGGCATGTATTCATGGGATCAAAGGCATGGGATTCTTCTCACAATTAACCTTGCCTGGTGTTCTGGGCGTGGTAGGGCCTTTGGACATGAACTGGGAAATTAGGGGATAGGGAAGTAGCAGTATCTGAGGCTTGATCATTGCCCTAGTTTTTTACTCTTAGATATCTTAATCTCTTGGGCTTTATCCCGGCTGGGAGCAAATAGTCTAGAAAGCACCTTGTTCCCTCTGTGCTTTTTTTCTGGAGTGGGGTAGAGTAGGGAGCTAGAGAGCAGGAATTTAACTAATTCTGGACATTAAAAAAAAATTTTTTTTTTTTAACCTTTGGCTAAAAATATGTCAAAGATGCCAAATGCCTAGAGGCTGGCATTCTAAGACTGTTGTCCAACAAATTGTAGCCCTGCCTGTCTTCTGAAGGATTTATCTCTATGGTTGGAAAGCTTCCAGAAAGGCTGTGGGGGTGTGGTGGTGGTTTGCTGCTGGTAAATAGAGCCAAGATGGGCAACCTTGAAGGCCCCATTACTGGTAGGGTACAGAAAGGCAGATAGAGGGGGGTGCCTTGCTCTGAAGCTGCCCTGTAGTTCCTTCTCCACTGTCCTATCCCAGTTGGAATTTCCTAACACCAGAATTTTCCATACAGAGCCTGGCTAGGAAACCCTCACTGGAGCAAGCCATGCACTGCCTTGTTAGCCTGTGGAGCGTTGAGAGACAACCCACATGAGTCAGGCACACCTCTTCCCACACTGTGAACAGAGCTTCTAGCCTCAACACTGGATGGGCGGGACTACATCTCCGGTTCTCTTCAAACCTAAACCAGGAATGGCTTCCCTGAAATGTTTGTTATAATTCACCAGGTCCTTTTCTCTTCACCTCAGGCTGTGGTCCTCTCTCTTACTCTTTCTTTAAGTAGAGCTTCCCTCAGACCCGGGCATTGTCAATATATATGGTGGGGATATTTTCTGGTCTTTAAAAGAATTCCTTAGTAGGTAGTTTCCATTAGGCCTCGTAATCATTTATTTCTCTGAAGCGGAGAGTCAAGAAGTTTGAAGACACGGTGCGATAGGGGTCATTATTTTACCGTATTAAAGAGTTGCTTCATCAACATGGTGCACGTCAGAAAACCATGTCTTTGCTACATTCTGGGAATCATAAAAAGCATGGAAAAGACCAGTATTGTCTTAGGTCAGTACCCCACGATGTTCTTTAACTTGTTAGTCACTTAAACACAGACCAGGTTTTTGGCTTTGAAATCAAAGGTGTGGCTGCTGCAATAAGGCTTATTTTATAGGGATTATTTCAGAGACAAGGAGTCAGCCCAGACATAAAATAAACAGATGGCACTCCCCCCGCCCCCCCCAATTCTCGGCTTCAGCAGTTCAAATGCAGGATGACTTGGGAATCCTTATCACCTTCAGCAGAGCAAGAAGGGGAAAATGATGTAATTCACTCTTCCCCACTCCCTGCTGAAAACGCCATTCCTTTCACCGAGAGGAGAAAAATGGCAGCAAATACCAGGGGGCATCTTCCTCACTGTCGAGCCGGCAGGTCCTGCATGACTCCCTTCACGTGGCTGGAGTCAGGGCGCTGAGGATGCGTCGATCGTTCTGGTCACCTTCGCGTCGTAGTAGCCCAAAGTCCTCACGTCAGTCATCCAGGGAAGGAGCATCATTAAGAGCCCTGCTGCTCTATGAATGTACTAAATAATTCCTTGTTTTAGGCACACTTGTGTCTTACCTCCTTCTCTGAACAGACAGGCAAACAGAACACCTACTGGACCCACCACAAGTATTCATTTCCCACCCCTGTAAGCCGGAGTAGGTGAACAGATGTGATGTGCCGGCGAGCTCCTCCGAGAAGAAGTGGTTTGCACAGACATGCTGGCTCAGTGACTAAGCCTTGCCTCAAGATCTCTGCTGACATTTAAAGACTTTATAGGCTCAGTCTGCTCTGAAAACCAGCATCATGTCTCTCCCCCCCTCTCAATCTTGTCTGTGAGGAGAAAATTCATTCTGAAGCAGATACTCATCAGGCGTGTACTCCCTTCAGTTACCGAGGCAGGTGGGGGTATAAAACAGTGAGCAGAATAGGCTTGGTTCCTACCCTCACGGTGCTTCTAGTCTGGAGGAAAGACTTGCACATTTAGTCGCCAGACAGACGGGCGCATGGGAGCGCATGCAGGTGGCTCCTACTTTATTTTATTTTATTTTTTAAAGGATTTTATTTATTTATTTGTCAGAGAGAGAGCAAGAGCGAGAGAGGAAGCACAGGCAGACAGAGTGGCAGGCAGAGGCAGAGGGAGAAGCAGGCTCCCTGCCGAGCAAGGAGCCCGATGTGGGACTCGATCCCAGGATGCTGGGATCATGACCTGAGCTGAAGGCAGCCGCTTAACCGACTGAGCCACCCAGGCGTCCCAGGTGGTTCCTACTTTAAATCTGAGGGTATGAACAAGGGTTTCCCCAGAGGGAAGGAGGATGCTTACTAGGAAAATGGGGTGTCAGCAAGGAGGGAGTGAAGGCTTACCTGCAGGGGAATTCCATACCTAAAAAGGCCCTGGCGTTCTAGAGCAAGAGAGGCCTTCCAGAAATGGAGGGGAGCCTGAAGAGGTGGAGATGAGCTCCACCAGGACTTGTGGCCACACGAACCACCCCATCTCTATTTCAACAGCCATGGCAGGCAGAGAGGACTACATCTGAATGGAGATGCCCTTTGTTCAGTTCCAGAATGCTGGAGGAAGGGTACATTTGTAGCCATCGTCAGTTCAAAATCTTGGGAATCCTGAAGTCATTCTTTTTGTTGTTATTCTAATATATACGTGATCCTATTTGATCTTTCTTAACTCCTGGAATATGTTTTCTTCTTGGCTTTACAACTTGGCCAAGTATCGGTTTCTCCGATCAGAAAAAAAAAAAGTGATTTGGGTTCCCTTAGTGGGGTTTTTTTATAATGGGAGCACTTAGGGTCTTGATGCACTGTATTCCCAAGCATATAGCTTGCCTTCTTGCCAGACCATCAGATGCCCTTCACAGGCGTTCCAGACTGACCTTTGTGTTTCTGTCTTAGGAGCAGGCTTCTGGCAGTGATACCTGGCATTGCCAAATCCGTCACTGAGCCTTTGTTTAATGCCAGAGATCTCAAATGCTTTCCGATTCTGGAGAAGTGCCAAGCTGCACTCTTGGATTAGGAGGCCATGGAAGGACTCCCATATCTATAAGTTTAATATAAGCTGTCATTTCAAATGAATGAATCATTTATGCTGTTGGAAGGAATCCAGGATGTTTGGGGTTCCTTTTTTTAGCCTATAAAATTCTGAGCTGCGTGACTTTTATAAGAATAGTCTAATCACCACATTGTTATTTGTGCTACTTTGAGGTGAGTCTGTAAGAAATTCAGTCTGTTTCTTTTGCTGACCTCTGGGGTCATAGCTGCAGGCTGGTCTACTTGTAGCCTTTTCTCATTTGTCTTTTGTGTCAGACTTTAGTGGGAAAGATGAGGTTTTGTGCATCATTTAGAATGATAATCAGTTTAAATGCTTTCCGTATTAGGGAGTGCATGACTGAGAACGCTGAGGATAAGCCCATAGTGGTGTGCTTCGATTTGTCAAATCCCACTTAACACATAAACGCGAGGGGCGCCCGGGTGGCTCAGTTAAGTATCTGTCTGCCTTCGGCTCAGGTCGTGATCCTGGGATCCTGGGATCGAGCCCCGCTCGATCGGCTTCTCCTGCTCCCCTGCTTGTGTGCTCTCTGTCTCTGTCAATAAATAAGTAACTAAATAAAATCTTAAAAAAAACCCAAATAAAATGTAAATGTGAATACTTTTACTCTGAGGTACAAGATTATGCCCAACTGTGGACAGTCTTAAAAAGTCCACAGTGCTCTTTGCTCGGCCTCTTCCTGTGATAGTCTACGGTTAGGCTGCAAGAGTAGCTGTGTCTAGAGGATGAGCTGAGTATCTCCCAGAGCAAGAAAGATCTTTATTTATTTTTTTTAAGATTTATTTATTTATTTGACAGACAGAGATCACAAGTAGGCAGAGAGGCAGGCAGAGAGAGAGGAGGAAGCAGGCTCCCCGCCGAGCAGAGCCCGATGCGGGGCTCCATCCCAGGACCCTGGGACCATGACCTCAGCCGAAGGCAGAGGCTTTAACCCACTGAGCCACCCAGGCGCCCCAGAGCAAGAAAGATCTTTGAAAAGATTTGGGATTCTGAGGCTGGGCCCCTAGTTGTGGAGCCGGCCCCCAACCCTCCCATGACCGGCTGCGGCCCCCAGTCAGGGCTGGGCTGCGCGTCCCAGTCAGGGCTGGGCTGCGCGTGTGTTCATAGGGACCTGGTTCTGGTGATACAAAGGGCACACGTGCCAGCCATAACACTGAGTAATGCTGGGAGGAACCTTTTAGAACAAACAATGTGGGGGAGCTTCGCAGACAGGGAATACCTCTGGCTTGACATTTAAATTACTGAATTATTTAAATGAATGTCAATTAGGTAGAGTAGACTGGCTGCCTTCTGCCAGGGCACTTCCTAGTTATTTGCACAGGCAAGTGTAAAATACTTCATATTAGATGTGGCGCTTCCTGTCTGTCCTGTTGAAAACCAGTCACAGAAGGTGACTGTCCATGCCTTGGTGTGCCTCTATGTGTACTGTATTCCTATCACTTTCTGAGAGATTAGAGGCCCACAGACTTACCTGTGGCCCTACGAGGGATTTTGTGATCACTCTCGCATCCTGGGTGCCACCCCCCACCCCAAACCACTCCAAATGAAATATCACAGGCCCACACATGTTACGGTTATTCCTAAATTTTGACGAGACTGAAACAGTGACTCATGGGCATTGTGGGGCCTGCTGTGTTCTTAGAATTGTGGATATTAAGATACGAAAATGCTACTACCTTGCTTTTAACCTTCTTTGTTGAATCAGTAATCCTAGCTCAGGAATCTTTTTGGCATCTCTTCGACTAATCCACTCTGTTGGGAGAAACTGCCAAAGTAGCATTTAACTAATGTGTGTGTGTGTGCAGGCATGTGGGTGGGACATGTGGTCATTCTTATAGACTTATGAATTCAGGGTCTTCATTTATCCTGGGTGGTATATAAAAAATAGATTCAGAAAGGGCTCTGCTAATTAGTTATATGGAAATATACAAATTAAGAAGATTAAATGTTGGTGAGAAGCACAATTGGAAGTGAAGCTGGTGAAGGCTTTGTACTTTTCCCATTAGCTCACTGCTGGACTGAGCTCATGGTTCTTCCTAGCAGAGATTAAGTTAATTATCACGTATCATTAACAACCATCTTTCTTCCCCTTTTTTCTCTTTCTGGATTGTGGAGGTGAGGCAATGAAAATTCTAGTTTTTGACACCTTAAGAAGAATGACCTATTTAAAGGTAGTTAATCCCAGGCCACTTGTATACAACTAGTGGAGGGATATAACGATTCAAGGAGAGTGTTTAATAATAAATGAATGAATCCCTTTGACTTAGTTTATGATCCCTACAGGATAAGATCTGATTACAGTTGATAACCCATGATGCCTGTGTTCACTGCATAGTTGGGTATAGTGGGTTGAATTTACTGAAGATTTACCTGAGGCTCCTCAATTCTGGCAAAATTCTTTAGGTTACAATCCAGACATCTGTCAGACCATCCCCACATCCTGTCAAAAGATAGGGACCTTGAAAGGGCAGTCCACATCTTATGTCTTTGGAGCTAGAATTCAGTTTGGGCTCTAATTTTAGTTATATTTTATTTTTTTAAGTAGGTGCTACCCCCAACTTGGGGGGGGTGGTTTGGGGCCTGAACTCATGACCCTGAGATCAAGAGTCACATGGTCCACCAGCTGAGCCAGCCGGGCACCCCAAGGGCTCTGATTTTAAAAGCAGAGTTCAGTCTGAGAGCTCATGAGAGGAATTGTTATTTTTATCTATTTTTTAAAAATTTGACATTTTTTATTATAACCACAAGATGTCATTAATTGTTTTGTACCTAACCATCCATTTCCATAGGATGGATGGTGAGTGAGGCCTCTGTTGTCTAGCATTACCTGTTCGTGGTTGCTCCTCCTGGATCACAGGTGTAGCAAACTGAGTAACCCATACTCCTTAGTCCATTATGAATCCGTGAACAGCTACTCTCTTACATTATTTTCCTTTTACTCCTTTGTCCTAACACTGACCCCTCAGTCCCATCCCAGTGTCAACAGACACAACCTCTTCAGTGTTTTAATATTTAGGATTTAAAAATATGTGTTCATGTTTCAGATTTTCATGAATGCATTATTGCATGGCAAAAAAGTACAGTATTTAAAATTCCCTGCTGTAGACCACAAACAAACCAACACGACACAGTTAACTCTCCCCCTTACCCTGCCTATCCATTTCCCTCCAAAGAATCATCACCTGTTGGGCAGCATAGTTGGCAACCCTCAGCCCAGCTCTGTGCCATTCAAGAGTGGCAAGCATGTCTAGACTCCCTAGAAATATTATCTTTCAACTCCCTTTTGGCAAGTGTAAACTTTTTGCTGGATTATGTCAACAGATATATATGTTTGTCATCCTCATGAAATAGATTGGTACTGGAATTTCTCTAGGCAGGGAAAATAAAGGCTATCTTTTGGCTCATTAAAATTTTTTCTCATTAAAAATGTCTGAGGCTCTTGATTCTCGGGGGTGAGGCTGGTGACACACACGCACTGTCAGCGGCTATTTTGGATTTTCTGCTTTCAGGCATGTCTTTGCTCTTGGATGAGCCCCTTGTGGTTTTCAAAAGAACTAGCAAGTCAATTATAAATAGAAGGCTTGTGTCTGTGTGTCTGTATGCACTTACTCTGTGGGATGAGGCACCCACATTACAGTGGGTAGTGAACTATTTTTCACTTCTTTGAAGAGGGAAGAAGAAAGACTAAGAACACTTTTCTCTTTTTGAGATAACCCACGTCTCTACACACACCCACACAAATCTGGGTAAATGAACTTGACATTTTCAAAGACCTTACCTTAAGGTCTCCCCTTGAAAGCACAGCCACCCGACCTGTTATTTTAAGAAAGAAGCAGTTATCTCACAGACCTGCTGCAGGGGGTTCAAGAATTAGAAGGCAGTCAGTCTGTGCCATAGGCCTTCAGAGCGAGCTTCTGCAAGCTGCATTTCTTTATATGAACGCTGCTTCAGAACCTCTAGGACTTGGCTGTTTACATCCTGTCTGCACTTTTCCTTCCTGACTAGTGCAAACTGTTGGGACCAGCAAGT
Source organism: Mellivora capensis (assembly GCA_004024625.1). Lineage (NCBI taxonomy): Eukaryota > Metazoa > Chordata > Mammalia > Carnivora > Mustelidae > Mellivora > Mellivora capensis. The sequence continues at coordinate 27,547 of PISX010000751.1, read as the reverse complement.
CTGAACTGACCAGGAAGGGAAGAGAAAGAATGGTCTGAAGAATTAGACTGCAAATGAGTGTTTCCTGAAGAAGATAATTAGGGGGTCTGATCAGATGTGCTTCACTCATGGATGATACATTGTTGCCTCTTTCCACCGCACCTTGGATGCACCCGGTGTGGATTGCTCCTATGGTCCTGCCTGTTTCCTTACTGTTAAAACATTGTTCTATGCCCTCTGACTCCTTGCACCCTCATCTTCAAAATCGGTGCCAATTTTTTTCTGCCAGTCCAAAATGTGGAAGCAGCTATGAATTTCCATTATAATGAACATGAAAACTTCAGTGTTACTAGTATTGAAAAATTAGTCTAGGCATCTGGCTGCAAATATTGGTAAGAGATACTTGTAATTAGAGGCTGCATCCTTGGAAACTCTCGATTATACTGGTAAATTACAGACAACGGCGGGAACACCAGCATTCCTTCTATTACTGGTTGATGGATTAGTACAGAGTTACCAAGAACTGATATTAACGATTGCCATATATTTAGGAGAATTTTTTTTTAAACATAAAATAAAGGTGATGAGCACTATGTTCTGGAAGAATATTTTATTATTTTTTTATTTTTAAAAGATACTTATTTACTTAGGTATTTGTCAGAGAGAGCACAAGCAGGGGGAACGGCAGGCAGAGGGAGAAGCAGGCTCCTCACTGAGCAGGGAGCCCTGTATGGAGCTCAGTCCTGGGACCCTGGGATCATGACCTGAGTCCAAGGCAGACGCTTAACCGACTGAGCCACCCAGGCGCCCCAGAACATTTTATTTTGATGCGAGAGAATTGGGATGTGAGAGCCCATCAGGCCGAAGATAACGTGAAAGCCACAGTGGGGGAAGTTCATTGTCAGAAGCCTATAGGTACATGATAACCATTCTTCGGCCTGGTATGATCTAAAAGAGTACACAGCTCAGATAAATGCACTCATATTGAGAGGTGATTATTATTTGGTGGTTGGTCAAGTGAGAGGTACAAGATAACAGAATGTGCACATAATGGCCAACGATGATGCTTGGCCCGACTTTCTGTTGGTAAATGTGTTGTAATGCTTTTGGAGAAACGGTCTTGTTCGCCTAATGGGAATAAAACCCATGTAGTGATTTTCTTTTCCTTGTTCTTGCTCCTTTGCAGATGAGAAGCCCAAGGTGAACCCTAGACTTTACATGTGTGTGTGTGAAGGCCTCTCCTGCGGGAGTGAGGACCATTGTGAAGGCCAGCAGTGCTTTTCCTCACTGAGCATAAATGACGGCTTCCATGTCTACCAGAAAGGCTGCTTCCAAGTCTACGAGCAGGGGAAGATGACCTGTAAGACCCCGCCATCACCTGGCCAAGCTGTGGAGTGCTGCCAAGGGGACTGGTGTAACAGGAACATCACGGCCCAGCTGCCCACTAAAGGTTCCCATGGACTTTTCTATTTCTAGATCAAGGGTTTCCGTCAGTATTGTTCTGATTCTATGTGGGTTAAAGATGGAAGAAGCCACAAACTCTTTAAACTAGAGACCATGAGTGACAAGAAAGGTAGCTCTAGGTGAGGAAGGGAAAGGTATGGCCTTTTGAAATCTAAAGGGAGTATAGATATCTTTGGGTAAGGGAACAAGGTAATGGCCATCTTGGGGACAGCTTGGCTGACTGGATCTCTCTTGGTCATCGTGTGCAGGTGAATGGCTCCTTTCTCTGTTCAGGAGCCATGATGTCATAATTTCAGAAACAGTTCAGCTTGGTAAATATTAATCTCTATGTTAAGCGTGTAGGAAGGAAAATGAAACATAAGACTCTGGTGGCTGAGTGGAATAGGTTTCCTTCTTTACGAGGAAAGAGACAAAGCCTCACTAACCTTTGCTCCCATATCTGATTTCCCAGTGAACCATCACTGAGGCTTGAAGCTGGGTCAGATTTTACATGAACCTTGTAGTTTATGTGGCATCTTCTTTATGTTGTATTCATATGGATTCCATATCCAGGGGAAGTAAGTCTTGCTCTGGAATGGTTACCCAATAAAATGAGCCCCAATTTGCTATCTCAAAGTCCCTGCAAATATTAATGTTCCTTAGTCTTTGTAGACTCATTCCAAGCCGGTTGATTCTCTTAACCTATAAGTACTTAATTTTGTACTCAGAAAAGAAGAAACAAACCAAAAAAGTGGACTGGGAGAGGCTCCTAGGATCACCCATGGCCAGAAATGTCAGCTAGCAGGGGAAGAGACAGAAAAAATTTAAAAAACGGTACGAGGTTATGCTGTGCGGTATTTCAGTTATGGTGATGACCGGAAGGCATATAGAAAATGTTAATTCTGATATGCAAATGGATTGAATCATACAAGAAGATTTTTAAAAGAGAGATTAAGTATTTAAATGGCTAAAACTAAAAGGGTACTTGATGGAATAAACTTTACTCTTAACCTTTGTGAATTAAATTGTAATTAATGGAGTGGATGGCCATGAAGAATTCTCTGCACTGACGCAGGAGTTGTACCTACAGTACGGAAAGTTCCTAATCTGTGGAACGCTCTGCAAGACTTGGAGTTGTAAGAGAAAATTTATTTTCTTGACTTAAGGAATTTTGAATTCAATTAGGGAGGCATCATATTTATAATTTAATGTTGTATATAATTAGTTTTACACTTTATCGTACAAATGACATGTACCATGGGGTATTATGTGCCAAGTCGTTGATTAATTTGGATTCGGAAAGTTAAAAGAAATGTATAAAGGCTGTCAGGCTTGTGGAAGGATTGTGGATTGCGGAAGGTGGCAGAGACGTGGAAAAGGCCTGTGTGGGGAAGAATGGGGCTTTTGGTGACACCGTGTCTTAAGGGGTCTGACATTCAGAGATGGTTATTGGTTGGGGATCTTTTAATTATGGACCATCACTATCCACCCAAGAAATTTTTTTGTTTAACTCCCTAGGCAAGTAGAAAGTCTTTGTGTGTATTTGCCCAAGTGGTATGTGAGTGTTGGAGCGGATGCACGGATGTTTGAATGGGTAACGTGATAATGCCGAGCAAGGGGGTGAATGTGTGATTAGGCGAGCGAGTGAATCAGTGAATGAATGTTTTGAGCAAGTGAATATTGAATAAGTGAGTAAAAGAACAGATGAATGAATCGGTTCCCAGGCAGAAATCGTGATGTGGAAAGATCAATGAGAATTCGGTGGTAGACATCCAAGATACACTGAGGAGAGAGACCACAGATTGGGTAATTTGTTTTTAACTCAGCACTTTCTCATAGGAGTATCATAGCATCATCTCTGTCTGTAAGGGCTCAGGATAAAACATTCATACGATTGAATCTGTGTTAAGAAGAGTAGTACCAGGGACTTGTGAAATACTTCATATCATAAACGTACTTCCACCTACGTGCACGAATATGGTTGGTTCTCAGTAGATGTTTTCAAACTCCGGTTGTGCCCGAATGAATAATGGTTCAAATGACCAGGCTGTTGGCTGGGTATTAGGAAATATTTTAGTTTTTAACAGTTTGTGACTTAGGAGACCGGGTGGTCAGGCTCAGGAGCTACTTGTTAGGCATCAGTTATGCTAAATAATAAGTAAACCGTGATCCTTACAGCCAATTGCATTCCTTTTCTCCCCCATCTCCAGGGAAATCCTTTCCTGGAACACAGAATTTCCACTTGGAGGTCGGCCTCATTATTCTGTCCGTAGTATTTGCAGTATGCCTTCTAGCTTGCCTCCTGGGAGTCGCTCTCCGAAAATTTAAAAGGCGCAACCAAGAACGCCTCAATCCCAGAGATGTGGAATACGGCACCATCGAAGGGCTCATCACCACCAATGTTGGAGACAGCACTTTAGCAGTGAGTTTGAGACCCCAGGGAATCCCAAGCATAACAAAGATGGTGAAACATGCTTTCTTCTTTCCATCGTGAAATGCTAACTAGTAGCGGGGGCTGGACAGTGTGCACACGTACCACTGGTCACTTGTGTCCTAGGCAAGCCTGTGTTGGCCTGTGTTTAGTCTCCCATATGTGAGAACATTTTTTAGACAGACATTTATGTTCAGTGAGGGAGGGAATTTTTTTTAGTAGATTCTTGGTAGTTGTTTTTCTTTTGGGAGTAAGGGAAAAGGTGTGGAGAATGGTTGCCTATAATCATGGGGGGCAGAGGGGTGGGTGGGGCTTGGAGTAACTCAGTTACTCTATTTTTAGCAATAAAAGTGCTTTCAAAAAAAAGCACCTTTGCTTAATATTAAAATCACTTTCCCTTCTAGATTATTTTAACACCCTGTAATTTAAGACTTTAAAATTTGACATCCAAAAAAGCGGCTATTAAACTTTGCATGCTCCTGTGCTGCCCCCTTGTGGAGGTAGTCATTTGGTTAAATCAGTGCTGTCCAATAGAAATAGGTGTGCCACATCTGTAATTTTTAAATTTTCTGGTGGCCACTTAAAAAAAAGTTTTAAAAACCCCCACTGTAGGTGATATTAATTTTAACAACATATTTGACCTAATGTATATAGTTACCATTTCAGCATATAATCATCAATCAGAAAGAATTGGGAATGTGCTGATTTACATTCTTATTCTTTTTTTGAATGAAGTTTTTAAAATATGGTGCATATGTTAAACTTACAGCATATATCAGCTCAGACCAACCACATTTCACTTGCTAAAAGTCAACACGTGGCTAGTAGCTACTCTCACAGACAGCTCAGGGTCAGACACCATTGGATTTATATGTTTTAAAGTTATTCTTTTGCATATTGTTCAATGGTGAAGTCACATGAAAAAGTGTCTTCCTTTTTTAACTTTTAAAAATTGTCAAGTGTTAATGTGGAAGAAACTTAAACTTTAAGTGAGAAAAGGGAACCACTTGCTGTAAATAGGTTACAATAATATGCAAAAGAGAGAAGTGATAATAGCATTCTGAAGCGATCCTAGGCTGAGTCTGATGCCTCCTCTGAAAAAGGGGAAGATTAGGGAGCGTTAGGTGTTAAAGACATGCTGATACCCAGTCAAGACTCTCCATGTCATATTTGATGGAGGACCATCCAGGTAATAACTTTCTAATGGGATCCAGCGTTATTTGATGTCACGGTCATGCATCAACTAAGATCATCTCCTACTAAGTCTTGTTCTGCTAGACGACAAGCTTATGAGTATGTGGAAGGTCTGCAGGTGAGCCTGCTCTCCAGCTTCCTCTCTGCTGGAGAAGACTCACTCTCACCGATCTCTGTAGTTCAGGTGCTATTCTTGGACCAGTCTTGGCGAGTTGTTAAAACATTTGGTGGTGGCTGATACAGGTTGAGAAATAGCCCATCCTCCTGCCTTCCCTATCCTTGGGCCACCAGTCAAGCATACATTTTTGTATAAAAACCAGGAAGGAACCTTGTTTTTTTCTGTTTACCTACCTATTTAGATCGTGGTATGGCAGAACTGGGGAAGAGAGAAGATGAGACACTCTGTTTCCCGAAATAGAGAAATACAGCCCCCCCTGCCCCCGCCAAAGATTTTATTTATTATTTGACAGAGAGAGAAAGAGATCACAAGTAGGCAGAGAGGCAGGCAGAGAGAGGGAGGGAAGGAGGCTCCCCACTGAGCAGAGAGCCCAATGCGGGGTCGATCCCAGGACCCCGAGATCATGACCTGAGTGGAAGGCAGATGCTTTAACCCACTGAGCCACCCAGGCACCCCGAGAAATACAGCTTTTCGTTTGAAATGTACTTAGAAGTTTCTTTCCCATATTAAGGAAAATTCAATGAGTTTATTGAGTTAGGAGCAAGATATGAGGCTGAATCCTGAGGTTCTAAAGCCGATCAGTCAGAACTCCGTTTTCCCAGAACTGCTAACCCCCATGGCTAATGATAGGAATATTTAGTGTCAATCACTGTTTAAATAGCTTCTGTAAGTTTGGAGGAGGAATGGGAGTGTATACCAAAATCGTCTTCTCCACTCAATCACGTTAGAGGACAGTATATCGCGATAACAATAATAGCAAAGAACACTGTTTAAAACAAGTTGTCATTATTGGTCTATATACTTGCTTATTTAAGTGATACGCTTATTTATGTTATTCAACAAAGCCTATCTCACTGAACAGCCTCCTACATTGGAAAAGAAGCCTTGGGTCCAGGAGTTGAAGTTACATGTTTGTCGGTCTTTGGCTGATGGCAACCCCCTGCCTTGAGTCTATGAGCTAGATTTAAAACCATGATTCTATATTATGGAAAACAAAACAACACAAAACCACATTTGTTTAATTTTCAGAATTATTCTCTCAAAAAATTGAATGAATAAAGGGAAGAAAGAACAGCAAAAGAGATGGTTAGGGAGATATGAAACTACTTCATCTAACATTCAATTTCTTGTTGATTATCCATTTTGTGGTTTTTAAGGATTCTAAATATCTTCCTTTGGATGTTCAGATTTTGGTAATTTTGCTGATCAACAGTACTTCACAGTGGTGCTCAGAGTAAGTAAAAGAAGATGAAATTCAGACAAATCAATGTATTGCTTTAGCAGGCCAGCTAAGATGTCTGGGAAAGAATGAACTTTGGGGAATATAAGCTCAACACTGCTGTAACCTTACCCCCATCACCGGGGGCACAATACCGTGGGTTCCGAACAGTCCACTCCGGATGCAAAGAGACGTCTACTCCTTGGCTTGCACTGAATCCAAAGGGAAAACTTATGAATGAATTATTTGGAAATTTTTTTTTCACAGTATGTTGATTTTTAGTAGATTTGGGCATGGTTTTATGTTTTAAATGAAAGTTCTGGGTTTTTTTCCCCACTCTGGTCTGTGGATAATTCATACCTAAAAATGACACTGAAGGTTAAGTTTTGTGATGCTTTTGTTCCTCACCCACCTAAAGGGTAATCCTTCCAGTTGACCCCTCTCTGCTTGAGTGTACCAGCCAGATGACCCACGTGGCCACGGAGTCTTTGCAGTAGAAACAACATTAGAGTTGTTTGTACCTTATTCCTGATTTGTTTGTTCCTTGTTAGAGTTCCTTAGTTGGCATGTCAACGAAAGTGAATCCTTTCACAGATACCTATGAAAGAGCAGAACATGATTAGTTATGCCCTGGCCTTGGACTTGAAGGCCCTTCCCTTCTTTTTGTTCTCTCTGCTCCTCTTTCTGCTGTTTCCCCTTGTGTTTGGACCTGCTTCCTGGACTTTCTAATTTGCATCTTTGACCTTGTCAGGCTTTTTTTTTTTTTTATATATATTTTTTTATTCTAAAACTCTGGATGCAAGAAAAGACTACTTACCCCTCAGGAAAACCTATCATAAAAAGGGCTAGCTTTTGGTTTTCCTAAGAAAACCCATTCTTTCTCCAGTGGCCCATGCACACCCATGGGCCGCATGTCCAGGATTGGCGTCTCCGTGCGAGTCACAGTGATATGCAAGCTTGTACTTTAAGCTGGGAACTGTTTCTCAGTAGTTTCTTTTTCTCCTTGTCTTGAACCACAGGATTTATTGGATCATTCATGCACATCAGGAAGCGGCTCTGGTCTCCCTTTTTTGGTACAAAGAACAGTGGCTCGTCAGATCACGCTGTTGGAGTGTGTCGGTAATTCTTTTTTCTCTTCTTTGTGGGTTGTATGCAGTGTGAACTGTGGCTCTAGAAGCAGCATGGAATTTGGAAAATCTGTCTCATGTTGCCTGTTGCTCCTGAAATGACAGGAGACGGTGTGGCTCTGTATCTGGTCTCCGTGCCTTGCGTCAGAACTCCTCAACTTGGTGGAATTCTCGTCAGAGGAACCTGTCGCTAGTTAGTATGATGAATGGCTAGTCAAAAGCTTTTAGTTGCAAGTAGACTTTTTGGGATGACGTGCAGGCATGAGAAATGAATTAGCATGGCTGCTCCTGACTGGAGGCATTGAGCGATCTGAGGGGAGTGGGCGCTTGGACAACGCACTTGCCCATGGCAGTTCTCCAAGCCTTCTCACTCTCCCACTGCCTTTAAAAATAATGAGATAAATTTACCAAAGCTACCTTTATAATTGCTTTGTTAAACAAGAGCAATATCCATTTCTCTATGGCCTCTCATATTTTCCCCATCTAGGAACATGTTTATATAGCGATGCAGTCATAATGGGTGTACAATTTGTGTTCCTTCTTTCTGTTTTAAGCTCACAGACATTTCCATATATCTGTACACATCACAGATTTTTAAGAGATTGTGTAACGAGGGTCTTTTGAATGATCATTGAATTGTATGTAATAGTAGTACTCGAGAAAGCTTTTGTATGCATCGTACCTTTCTTTTGAGTACTCAGAATAAATTCCCAGGAGTTGGGGTTCCTGGGTCAAACTTAGTGACCTCTTTATGGCTTGTTTATAAATTGCTGATTGCCCTCTAGGAAGAGGGTACAGAATGCCTTTTCGGGGCGGGGGGATCCTCAGTTTTATTGGTTTTTACTTGTATTTGGTGGGTATTTGCAAGTCACATGATAGTTGTCATTAATTTTTTGGGGGGCAACCCATAGGGACAGCCAGAGGGGTGGTGATAGGTTGGCAGTGTCTCTACAGTCTTTCTGGTTCTCCTGGTTTCTTTTCTTGGCAATTCCAGTCATTCCTTCTTTTGCTTTTGGGAGGTAGCTGGATGTCATAACCTGCCTTCACCACTGGGCTGCTGTCCTCCCACCTTTCTTTCTGATGTTTTGGAAATCAGGACATCCCCAAACCTGACGGTGGGAAGGAGGCTGGGCAGTGGGGCATGAGCAGCGGGTGTCAGCTGTAGGCACACAGGCAACCAGCAGGAGCCCTTTGCCTTTGCTCTGGGTCTGCGGCCCCTGGGCCTCTGCGCCACACCTCATGTTTCTCTTCCTCAGCGGACTGCGGGCGGAGCAAACGTGCATGGAAACGCCCCCAGTGTGCCCATCGTGTACGGCCAGGGTTGTCCTCTTGTACTGCCCAACGTCCAGTGTGCTCATGAACAAGGGTGTTTGGGCAGGAGCGAGAAGGCCGTGGCCGGCTGTTTACCTATCTTGCTTACCCCTGCCTTACTGCCCGCCCACCCCCATGGCCACTGGCCATTCACAGGGCAGCCAATTTCCATATCAGTTTTCAGAGCCCAACCCCAGAGTCCAAAGGGCAAAATAGTGTTGTACCTTTAAAAACACATACTGTTTCTGGTAGTGTAGATATTCTTGAGCATTTTTGGAAATGGTGAAAATTCAATTATAGCATTTTGTTGGTTCAGTGCTAAAGACTTTCATCAAAGCAATGCCATTTCAGTAGCTTCTAGTTAGTGTTCATGTGGTGTAGCCTTGAATAAAAATGTGTGTGATGAACTGCTTGGATAGTGTGTTACCATTTGGGGTTCAAAATTGGACTAGCCCAGTTGTTACCAGGTAGTGATTCATGAACCCCCCAAGTTTCAGAGACCGTATGGATTCCCATGGGGGGCTCCGTGCCCTGTACGTTTGGGCAGTTCTGCTTCTGTTTTTAGGAACTCCTGAATAGGGTTGCATTTCTAAAAAGCATTTGACAACTTAAAAGCATTTGAAAACCATTGAAGTAGGTTTCTATTTTCAATCTGTCTCCTGATCCTGACATCCATCTCTGTTTTCTTTAAAAAAAAAAAAAAAAAAAGATTTAAGGCAACTTTACAGTAATTTATACAATTCTCTGGGATATTTTTTCTCTCCTTCCTAATGAGACTGTGAGGACAAAGGGCAAGTAAAGAGACAGAATGTAACCAGAGGCAGGAAAAGATCAGCATACTGTTTTCCGGCAGCCTGTTTTGTAGTGTCTTAGCACTGGCCTTCATCTTGAACTACAAATGCCGGGCACTTGCTAGGACTGTATTAAAATTAGTCCTGCTCTAAATACTATTTTGCGACCCGACAGCGGCCCACAGTGATGACTTACTGGCCACGTTTAACCTCCTTTTGCATTAGTCATTGGTATTTCACAGGGACACTGTTTGTCAGGATGGAGTCCAGACTGAGGGGCTTTGATTTTGTGTCAGGACCTAATCCCCTGGAGAGACGTGCTTTCTTTCTCCATGTTTGGGTTCTCGTGGCTTCGCTTTGGAGCAAGGAGCTGTATTCCTGGGTGTGCAGGTGCTGGTGCAGCTGCTGATTACAAGCCGTGACTCCCAGCAGCCCCTTGCCTGGGGGAGAGCCCTGCTGCCCTGTGAGGTGGGTCTCCCGCTGCATCGTTATCTAGGCGCCGCGTGTGTCTTTATCCTCATTATACCCCGTGTTGAGCCCCATGGTCTCGCGGTAATTACCTGCTGCTCCCAGCCTCCCTCCTCACCCCTACCTGTACCGAAAGAGAAGAACGGAAGAGGGAGCACGTCACTGACAGGCTGACAGCCGTGTTGCTGGTGCAGGAGGGGGCACGCACCCCACAGAGCTGATCGCAAGCAGGGTCCTTGCGCTTTTAGGAAATGCTTTCTCCAAGGGGCCCCTTAGGTGTGGCCCACTTCTGGCATCCCAGGGGCTGTCTAACAAGCAAATACCCATGACCAGTGTCAGGAATCAGAACTGTTCTGGGATTATGTCTTTAAAACTCTGCAAATCCTCTTTTGAAATATATCCTCTGCCAAGAAATCCTTTAGGGAAGGTAGTGGTTGCTTGTTGGTCTCCTCCACAGCATTGTTTTGTGTGTGTGTGTGTATTTTTTTTTGGATTCTTCAGAATACAGATGTCCAACTTAATTGTCTCCCATATGAAAAACATAAATGTGTATGTAAATTTGCAAATTTGGACTCACAGGAAAATGTCCGTGTTGCTCTCGTAGAAGGGAAAGAATCCAGTCAGCTACTCAGTTTGTCTACGTGTGCTTTTTTTTTTTTTTCCTTTTTTGGCTTTCAGCACATTGGAATCTAATACCCTGTACCATTTTGTTTTGCTAACTGTGTGCTTTTGAGAACCATACATGTTTCATACCTTTTAATAGAGGAATTTAGCTGTAAACCTTATAATTAGCAGGTTATTGTACAATGTAGATACTGAGGGCATTGAATTTGCTGTGACAATGGGTGGTGGGAGGGGCGGATTCCACCTTACTTTTGTATGTCTTCACGGGCGAAAGGTTGTGGGGTCGAGAGCCCCAGATTCAGTTTTTTCAAGTACACAAAGGGAGGGGGCCAGAGTTGTGGGCAAGAAACGTATTGGCTCCCTCCTGTGTCACCTCTGTGTTGCTCTCCCCAGGGAAGGGCAGGTATGGTGAGGTGTGGAGGGGCAGCTGGCAAGGGGAGAACGTCGCCGTGAAGATCTTCTCCTCCCGGGATGAGAAGTCATGGTTCAGGGAAACAGAATTGTACAACACTGTGATGCTGAGGCATGAAAATATTTTGGGTAAGTACAAAAATAATTCCCTCATTAATTTTATCTAGAAAGAAATAATTGCCTACCTTTGCCCTCTCCGATTTGGTGTGTGTGAATTTGCAGGTCTCCCCTGAAAAGTGATAATAGGAATCATCAGCATTTTTATCATGTTCAATTTTCTTTTAACACTAATTTCTTGTTTAAATCTGCAAAGAAGCTGAGTTTGAAGATTCTCTGGATGGTGAAAATGAAATCATTATTGCTAATTCTTATTCTGTAGGTTGTTATTTAAGCAACAAGAATTTACCCCATATTGTTCACTTCAAGGCTTCATCCGTTGTTCTACTTACCGCACCCTTTTTGAATATTTATTGAATCAAACTAAGAAAGCTCTTTGGACGATTTCCTAGAGATTCACAGCTCCCAGGGACATCGTAATTAAATGCACGTTCCCTCAAACTAGGCATGGTTTTCAAAGCCCAGATTTACAGAGGGATTTAGCATCCATTTTAATTTGGAAACTAAAGCTTAGAACCATTTGTGAAATCTGTGAAGAGCCTGCTGAAATACTGCTGTGGAGGTATAAGGGATGAGAATGTCCTTGTTCCCTTTGACTTCTCTGGTTTTGGAGTGTTTTCTCAGGGTGTTTGTGCTAATATGTGCATGATGAATGCTGCCCAGAGTGCCTCTTCTATAGTGGATAGAAGGTTTATAGAGAAATTGACTCTATAGGATAGTGCTGGCCACTTCATGGCTATTGGATGAGATTTGGTTCATCAGAAGGCCATTGCCAGAATTTATTTCTATCCCGTTACTGTCTATTTAGTATTAAACCCGAGTCAGGTTGTCTGCCAAGAATGGTTCGACTGTTGTCTAAAGTTTCTCTTTAACAGTGTGGTGATGTGTTCCATCTTTGAATTGTGTGTTTCTGCTGTTGTCTTCTCCCCTTGTCTTACCTGTGGGGGCCTAGCTGTCTCCCAGTCCTCCTTGCTCCTATCGTTGCTGTTGGTCTCCAATCTCCAGTCCATACTGGACTCCCATCTCCAGTCCATCTTGTTACCCCGAGTTATGTTTCACTGCGTGCAGCCAAGATACTCCTCAAAGTGCTTTTCGACGACTTCTCCATTGCCTGATATTGGTGCCTTCTAGCCTGGCTGTCTAGACTCCTTATTTGATGGGGTCCCAGGGAGTCTCAGATTTTCTCTACGAATATCTCCAGATGGCCGTCACTTTGGATATCTGCCATTACTTGGGATCGCCATGAATATTAAGGTGTCTGTGCCTTTGTTCGTGGTCTTGATCACGCATGGTCCCCACCCCACACTCCAGCCACCCATCCCTCCATGACAAAGTCTCAGTTCCCTTCCAGTTTCTCCCAGTGGATTTACTTGTGCTTTTCTGCCCCACTCCCCCAACCCCCACATTGCAGCTGTGCTGTAACTCTGATCGCACAAGCTTATGTCACAGCTAGATGCATATGTAGAACAGCAATGATCATTACTGTGCAGTAAGCACTGCTTTAAGTGCGTCATGTGCGTTTTCTCCTTTCAGCTTCACAGCCATAAGGGCATAGGTACTCCTGTTTTTCTACGTTGTAACTGATGAGTTAACCCATCAGGTCACACCGTGGAGCTGAGAGTCACACTGGGCAGTGTGTCTCTTAACCACAGTTCTGTACTTTATGTGGTAGTTAGCTAGTTGGGATTCGATGATGAGAGCACAAGGTGAGGATTCATCCACAGTCAGAATTAACTCCAAATGCCCCACTTTTCCCTCTGACCCTGGGACAGACAGGGTGAGCCACAGAGAAAGCGTCAGTTGTGTTTGAAGCCGTGATGTACAGGGAATACTTCTCTTTAAACAGTGGAATGACTCGTACTGTGCAGGTGTACATACTCGAAGAAGTATGGGGGGGTCTAGGATTCATTAAAGGAAGGGCATGTTCAGGCACCCCTTCTCATTCTCATGGGCTCACAGCTTCATTGAGCAAAATACGCTAGATATTACAGGGCCGTGCACATAGTCACTTTATCTGTGCCCTTGACTTAAATGAACCGTGATAACCTTCCATTGTCACTGAGGACAAGAATCACTTCCATTGCTTTTGCTACCACATGCAGTACTGAGGACAGTACCTTGCACATGCTAAGTGCTCAGTAAATATTTATTATATTCTATTTAATCATAAGAGAAATTTGAAAAGTCACCTTCACAATATGATTCACGTGAGAGGTGAGGTTCCCGTAGTGTGACCACCTAGGGCAAAACATCGTTCATTTCTTATTACCTGATGATCCTGGGAAATTCTGTATCTATGAGGTCTTTCTACCCTCATCATACTTACAGCTGTATGGACTGATTTCACTGTGTAGTTCTTTTGACTTTAAAAAGAAAGCTCATAGAGGGGCGCCTGGGTGGCTCAGTGGGTTAAAAGCCTCTGCCCTCTGTTCAGGTCATGATCTCAGGGTCCTGGGATCGAGCCCCGCATCAGGCTCTCTGCTCCACAGGGAGCCTGCTTCCCTTCCTCTCTCTTTGTGATCTACTTGTGATCTCTGTCTGTCAAATAAATAAATAAAATCTTAAAAAAAAAAAAAAAGAAAGCTCATAGAAATGCACCAGTTTTTTGTTTGTTTGTCTGTTTTGATTGGTTTCGATTTTGGGGGGCTAAACTTGGTTACAGTTCTTTCCTTGCTTTGCCAGTTTTCTGTATTTAGAGACTTTAAGGTTTTCTGTGACCTTTTTCCTTTTCTATCAAAGGAGCATCTTATATCGAATATTAGATCATGATTTCCCTCCCACCCTGGAGTATTACCAACTCTAGCCCCTCAAAATCAATCAGTCACACACACACACACACACGTTTACACATATATACATACATATAACACTCTGGGCCCTCGTTGTTTATCCCCCTACAACAATATCTTTCAAATGACTAGACTTGGCTTTCAACTCTTCTGCTCTGTCTGGTGTAGAAGTCAACAGCCAAAGGGGTAACAGGAGGCTCTGCTGGTTCGTGCCAGGAGCAGTGGTCAGGGGATTGGACACGCTGGTTTCTACTCTCAGCACCTCCAACAGGCCCACTGTGTGACTCTGGGCCAAAGTTACCTGTTTTCTGAGCATTCTTTCCCTCATTACTAAGACCAAGGGAGTCGAGTTAATGTGAGAATTTTATTCCAAAGTCTCATCTTGCATGCTTTTGAAGAAATGGTCGTAAAATAATGCAGCTCACTGCTCTGGTCGTATGCAGTGGAGAGTTCAGCGGTACGTGAACAGTCACATTGTGCAGCCTCTGCCACCCTCCGTCTCTGGAACTGCTCCGCGCTCCGAAGAGACACCGCCTGAGCGTTTAATCGGACTGTGCTGAGACCACGTGGAAGAGAGGAAGTTAGTCGCAAAAGATTCTACATCGCAGGGTTGTTGTAGTTTTCACGGACCCCTGAGCTATTCTGAAACGTAACAGTAACCACTTATTCTTGATACGTCCCGTGGTAGGCATCGTATGGAGCGCTGTACCTATAATTAACTCTTCCGTTCTCACCATACCCATTTGAGGTGCTGCTGACGTTATCCTTATCTTCAAATGAGGAAACCAGGGTGGGGATTTTATATGACTTGTGTGAGATCACCAGCTCGGGAATGGTGGAGCAAGTCTTGGCACCCAGCGCTCCAGCTCCGGGGCCCAGCGCTCTGCAGCCCCCATGCCCCACTGTGGTGGCCTCAGTCCTCAGCTGTCCTAGCTGCCTGGTTCCTGGGAGAGTTGCCAGGGAGAGGCTCACAGGGGCCATGGATGACCTCACTAGCGATTTTGGGTTTTATTTTCCTTCCTGAGGAGCCTGAGAGGATGACTTGGGCTGTTAAAAAGAGGTTTTTACTCTGAGCACTTTCTATCCCCATTGTGAGCACATCCAGCGGCTGTGCCAGCATTCCAACTTAGAAATACCTGTTCAGCCTTCACTAGTGGGAGAGTGCTTTGATGGAAAATGCAAAAATTCCATAAAAATGCCCTCGCATTCTGAAACAAACATTCTGTAATTCACACTTGGGAGATAAACAGTTAAAAAAAAAAAAAGTCCAGCCTATTAGAAAGTCATTTTTCCGGAAGGTCTAGAGCATAATTAATGGGACAGACAGAATCCTTCTCTAAGACCTAAGGGGCTTAGGGAAGGTGAGAGAATAAATATTTATTTGTTATTTATCTATTTATTTAATCAGAGGCTGCTCTCCCTTGGGCAGAGAAATCAGTAGAGGCTACATAAATACACAGCAGTAATTTAATTTCTTTTGAGTGGTACTTATAGTTTAAGATATTTATTTTTGAAAGTCTAATTAATGATTAATACCATTTGGTTTAAAATGATAAAGTAGAAACATCTTTTCTAGTAAGAATAACTAATATCTGAGTACACATTTTGATTATTCGTGTTACGGCAACAAAAGGCCCCAAGAGAAGTCGCTGTGGGGCCACAGAGACATACTGGAGAGAGGGAAGGAGCGAGAGTCTGAGGCTGCCCATGAGAACTGGCTTGGAGGGCAAGAAAGAGAGAGGTAGGGGATCAAGGTGTGGAGACATTACTTTGTTCACTTCACAGATGTCCAATGGATACAGGTGTCACATTGTCTTTCTCTGAGTAGAAGTCAGAGCCCCCCTGTTGGGGCCGGTATGGCATAGTGGTTAAGAGTATGGGCTCTGGAGCTGGGCTGCCGGGGACCATTACTAGCCTTAATGTCAGTGCTGTCCTCTGCTTCCTTCCTGTGTGAGTGTTGGAGGATTACGTGCAGAGTGTCTAGAAGAATTGTGTCTGGCACTTTGTTAGTCCCAGTAATTACTAGTTGCTTCTGTTGTTGATGACGACGATCAAATAGGGGACCTTTTCTTTGTCCCCAGAGTTTCCTGTACGAGCTGTGGTGTGTCCACATGGCTAGCACCAAACTTGAGATCAGCGACAACTTAATAGACACGTGATTTGGCATTTCCTAGCAGCACTTTCATTACTTATAAACTGAGAATAATGATATCTGTATTCCTGGTGTATTGAGAAAGTGCTTAAGAGAAAATATGTATGAGAGCAGCACAAACTGTGTATCACACTGTGCAAGTGTGAGGGATGTTCTGCCTGTTTCTGTTTTCCTGGATCCTCACACCAGGCTTTTAATCCTGCCTCGAGCCGTCTGTCTGGTTTTTTTTTTTTTAATATTCTTTTATTTATAAGTCCCAGATGTCACTACTTGTAAGTATGTCTTTTAGGTGTGTATATTTTACATACATGTATCAACATAGAGTACTTACAATATATATTATACACAGAACATATACTATATATATATAGAGAGAGAGAGAGCGAGCGAACGCACGAGTGAGCCGGTGGAAAGCATGTCTGCAGCAGGAGAGACAAGCACATATATCACAGTTTATTTCGTAGGTTGGGAAGTTCTAAAGTTCATTCAGTTTGCTCAAGGGTCCCTCAGAATGTCTAGAAAAATCTCTTTCTACCTACCTCCTTATTGGCATCTGTCATACCTCACTTCTTTTCAAGACTGCTTCAGTTATCGCTTCTTGATGGAAGCCCGTTGGAACATCTCGTCTGAATTACGAGGATTCCCTATTCTGGACACATGGTGCCCTTTGCAGATCTAACAGCACTTTTCATCGTATTCATTATATGCTATTATAATTTTTGCTTTCTGTATCTGTCTGCTCTGCTGGCCAACAGACACTATCATCTCAGTTTTCTTGTGTGACTGACAAAGAGCATCATAGATGCTTATTATGTTTGGCTTCTTTTTTATTTGATGAGTAGCAGTCAATCATGTAATATGAACTTACCCCTTTATCTTACGTCTGAACAGAGATAACCCAGAGAACCTAAATGAGTTGCCCAGGATTATACAGCAAATCACAGGCAAAGTCAGTACTGGAACACAGGTGTTTAGATTTTATGTTTTTTATTCTTTTTGGGCGGCTGATGAATAATCTGAGCTTGGAAAATGCACATGATAAAGAGTTTGATGCTATCATTACAGATAAACACAAAGATATTATTCCTATCTGAATTGTAACGCAATGTAAAAAATCTTTGTAAAGGATTATTTATAATGAAAATGAATATGGACATTTCCTGCTCGTTAGAAGTACCTTTTTATGGTAGTAGGAAGAGTACTATATTTTTCTGTTGATGCCTCTGTAAACCTTTCATGGCAGTTGGTTAGTTTAGTTATTTTTTGTTACAGGTGGCATCTGTTGTATGGGTCACTATCTCCTTATACTAAGAGTTATAATGTGAAATTCTTAACATGTCTGGTAATTTTGTTCTTACTCTCTCCAGGTTTTATTGCTTCAGACATGACATCAAGACACTCCAGTACCCAGTTGTGGTTAATCACACATTATCATGAAATGGGATCGTTGTACGACTATCTTCAGCTCACTACTCTGGATACTGTTAGCTGCCTGCGAATAGTGCTGTCTATAGCTAGTGGTCTCGCGCATTTGCACATAGAGATATTTGGGACCCAAGGGAAACCAGCCATTGCTCATCGAGATTTAAAGAGCAAAAACATCCTGGTTAAGAAGAATGGACAGTGTTGCATAGCAGATTTGGGTAAAGTTTTAAAAATATTTTTTTAATTACAGTTTTTATGTTTGTTGTATCCGTTGGTTAGCTAGGTTACATCCATGCCCCGTCCCCTAACATCCTGTTATGAAGACTTTCAAGCATGCAGGCAAACTGAAAGAACTTCCCAGTGAGTATACCCACTACCTAGATTCTTCCATCAACATTTTACTGTTCTCAAGCTTTGTCCCATATCCATGCCTCCCCACTCATCAATCCATCTTTAGTCATTGATACATCCCCAAATGAATGACAGAGGAAAGAGCCCTTTCTTCTCAAGACTTGAGCATGTATGCCACGGTGTCGTGCACTGGAGTCTGTCGTTTGTTGACTTTTTTCCCTCCAGGTAAAATTTCAATTTCATGCAAAATAAACAAATCTTAAGTAATACATTCTCAGAGTTCTGACAAACGCTGTGAAATCCAAATCTCTCTTGAAATTCAGACCCTCGCATGATCTTGGAAAGTCACTTCCAAGTAAATTGCTCCTTTAGTCAGTTCCTGACCGGCCCACTCCCAGCAGCAACTAGTAGTCTGTGGCATTTACACAAAGGAGGTACACAATTAAATAACCTGTGGAATGAGGGGCCCCTGGGTGGCTCAGTCGCTTAAGTGTCTGACTCTTGGTTTTGGCTCAGGTCTTGATCTCAGGGTCGTGAGATTGAGCCCTGTGCCAGGCTCCACGGGCAGTGTGGAGTCTGCTTGAGATTCTCTCTCCCTCTCCTGCCAGTCTTTCTCTCCCCCCACATAAATAAATATATAAAATCTTTTAAAAAATACCCTTTGGAATGAGTTCATCTTAAAAATGGCTTCTAAAGTTGTTTTTCTGTAACCATGGCAAAATTATCAGTCAAGAAAGAGGAAAAATATTCTGGAACAAATTCACAGTTTGCCCTGCTGGGATATCTCATTCCTGTGGTGTTAGGGTAATGCTCAGTGTAGCTTTAATTGCATTATAAATAAGATTATTTTCATTTATAGTGACACTGTATATAAAACCATAGTCAACTTGGATATTGGCTGAATAATTACGCTAATGAGAACTGAATTGTAATATTGGTTATTCATTTCATTGGACTATGGAGAGTCCTCACTCTATTTGATTAAAACATGGTTTATATTATATTCATATCATTGTAGTTATTGTGAGGCTGATAAAGGTTTGGACAGTATTAGCTCTTGTATAAACATGATGAAATTTATTCTTATTTTTTAGACAAAGGATTTGACACGTCCAGAAAATACATTTCTTTTGAAATTCTTTAAAGTCTTTGCATTCATGCTGAGAATTATTTTATGGTATTTTGCAAGTGTGAGAAGAAAAATATTTAGGATAGCATTGAAAGGGAATGGCTCTAAAGTTTTTTGTGGGTAGTTTTAGTTGTGATGTAGAGGACTTTTATGGCCATGCCCTGGCTTTTGGAGCAGGGTGATCTGGACTTGAATCCTGGCTTTCCCAGTTATCACCCCATATATCTCTGCAGATATTTTAATCTGTTTACCTGCCCAGAGTGCAGGACTGCTTCTACTCGACTGGGGGGCTTAGCAAGGAACACTTTAGCGTTCAACACTGTGTACTCTACTTCAGTATTGTTTCAAATGTTCATAATGTGCCCAAGTATTATTCATGTTACTCAAAGTCAATCATTATGTAACTCACATGGTTCCTGTAAAATTCAGAAATTATTATACTTGCTTGGCAAATAGTAAGCATCAGATGGTCACTGCTATTATAGTCCAGAGGTCTAGGGGAGATGGAAAATTGAGGAAGTTGTTGGCTTTGGTTATAGGACTTGATAGGAGTCAGAGGTGTTTTTCAGTAAGTTCAACTAATTAGTTATTCATTTTTCTTTCTTTTGGCCTGAAGCCTTCCAATTAGACATACGGATTTGTACTATTCAGGGGGTAGTTTCTTGGTACCGAAGACAGGTCCGATGACACCATCATTTGTGTGTCACTTTATGCCCAGAAATTAAGGATCCCTCATTAGAAATCATGTTCTGTTATTGGTACTGCAGAAATACCAGTATTCTATTTCTTTTTCTAACTTTTTATTATAAAAATTTCAAACAAAATGACTGAAAGAGTAGTAAGTATAATGATCATATGCACAACAACTAGATTCAACAATTGTTAAAATTTCGCTATATTTGCTTTATATGTAGGCATACATCTGTCTTTACTCATACATTTGAAAATAAGTTACAGACATCACAACACTTTACTCCTAAATACTTCAAAATATGCTTCTGCATAATCACAGTTTGCAGCACCTACAATTATTGATAATTCTTTAATAGCATTTAATGTCCATTTTCAGATTCTTCTAGTTTTCTCAAGCAAGAATTCAGCCAAGGTTCACACATTGCCTTTGGTTGTTTTACCTCTTTAGGTAGTGTGATAATTATCTATTACTGGGTAACACATTACCTCTAAAACTTAGCAGCTTAAAATAACACAAATCTGTTATCCTGTGTCGTCATCTGAGGGTCAGTAATCTTGGGATGACTATGCCCTCTGGTTCTGGCTCAGGATCTCTTGTAGGGGTTGCACACTCAAGCTGGCGATTAGAGCTGCAAGTGTCTGAAGGCTTTGTCAGGGCTGCAGGAACTCCCAGGATGGTTCTAGTCACGTGGCTGGTGGCAGGAAGCTTCAGTCCCTGGTCTGGGGGACCTCTCCACAGGGCTGCGTGAGTGTCCTCATAACACAAGAGAACTGAGAGAGAGCAGAGAGGAAGCCATGGTGCCATTTATGTCCTAATTTTGAAGATCTCCGCTCACTTCTGCCGTGGTCTGTGTGACTGTCCAGCCCACACTCAGGGCATGGGGAATTGAGTTTCACTTCCAGAAGGGAGACGTTTCAAAGAACTTGAGGACATATTTTTAAACCACCACAGCTAGTACTGCTGTGATCTTTTTAAACTACACCTTTTCATATTCTGTTATTTTGACTCTTTGGTTCTGGAAACGGTAGAAAAGTGTATGTGTTTCGGGAGATGTTCACCACGGCCACAGAATCTTGGGGTTGAGTAGAAGAATCAGGAAAAGGAACCAGTCCAGTATAGTGAATGCAGTTGATGATTTCTCTGTAATTATTAAGGGTGTGATACCATGTGCCATCTCCTTGGCATGAGAAGGAGTCCTCATCCCACACATTCAAAGCCATCGAGTTGGAGGGAGAAGCATTCTCCACAGAAAGCTTGAGGGATCCCCAAGGGATCATTGGGCTGCAGAGGTTTTCAGAGGCCGCTTGTTCCAATTTGGCACTTCTCATTACTTTGAGTGTTAAAGGAATCATTTTGAGTTGGTCAGCATCTACCTCAAAAAGTAATTTCATTCTCAAATGAATCATGCATGTATCTGCCTAACCCTCCTGGTTGGCGAGGAATGCCAGGGCTCTCTAATTGAAGAATTCTGAAATGAGTCACAGTTTAAGAAAGTGCTTCAGGGACGCCTGGGTGGCTGCCTTCGGCTCGGGTCATGATCCCGGCGTCCTGGGATCGAGTCCCACATTGGGCTCCTTGCTCGGCAGGGAGCCTGCTTCTCCCTCTGCCTGCCACTCTGTCTGCCTGTGCTCACTCTCAATCTCTCTCTCTCTCTCTCTCTCTCTCTGACAAATTAATAAATAAAATCTTTAAAAAAAAAAAAAGAAAGTGCTTCAAAGCCGTTTAGCATGAGAGTTGTGCTTTGAATCAAGGTCTAGCTTAATGCTGGGTGTACGCATGACTGTAGAGAAAGGCCTGTAGGTTCGGTCAGCGTCACTATTTCTCAGACAAGCAGCTCTTCTGAAAGGGATGGAGCCGTGCCTGCAGCAGCCCGCCCTTTAAGTAGTGATACATCACCTCACATTCTCTGCCTCACACTGTTGGAAGTCTGTGTTTGCCCACTATTGGGAGCTGTGGTGGAACATGAGAGCTTTACTTCTCCTAAGACCCTTGGAGGTTCCCACTTAGCCTATGAGACTATTTTCCTGTGGATTTGAAATACTGGCCTCCTATTGGTTTGGTGCGTTGGTTTATTATTCATCCAGATCTTTTTGTTTCAGAGGTTCAGGTGTTAACCTAAGAGCTTCCAACTTTTCTGTTGTCACAGAAGTCCTCTCCACAATATTCCAGAGATTAATTACTCTGGGTATGGTGCCGCAGTGACCAGGAGTACCACCAGAGGGCGCTCCTGATGGGGTCTATTTGAAAATCCTTCAGCAACCCTCTGGGAGAAGGGAAGTAAACTGACCCACCCTGTTTTCTTCCTTTCAGGCCTGGCAGTCATGCATTCCCAGAGTACCAATCAGCTCGATGTGGGGAACAACCCCCGTGTGGGCACCAAACGCTACATGGCCCCTGAAGTTCTAGATGAAACCATCCAGGTGGATTGTTTTGATTCTTACAAGAGAGTTGATATTTGGGCCTTTGGACTTGTTTTGTGGGAAGTGGCCAGACGTATGGTGAGCAATGGTAAGTACCTGATCGAATGTAGTAATGTCCTTCCCCGAGTCCTCTTGATTCTGCTGTCTATAAAAGGGCAAAGGAAATATTTAAGTCCACATTGTTCCATGAATCATACTTATTCTTTGAATCATACATCAAGCTATCAGCATCTATATTTGATTTATGGCTAGTAGGTGGAATGTAATGGCATTATATTTTAGCTACACAAGAGGAAATGAGGGTTGAAAAAGAAGAATATTTCGGGCTGGGACATCTGGTCCTGGCACTGCCTCCCTGGTGGTTGAGTGTAAGCCCCCAATAAACACTGCCTGACTCTTAAAAGAAAAAAAAAAAAGAATATCTCTGGAAAAGACTAGTTAGTCTTTGGCTCTTCTTTTGTTTGGTCCATATTTCATTCCTTCCTTTCTCCATCTTCCTATTCTGCCTTTCTTCCCACCTACTCTCCTCCTTTGTTCTTCCCACAAGTGGGATTTAACACGAGAAGAATGCTCCAGTAAATCTATGAGTGAATTTTGCTGTTTTAGGTATTTTTACTTCTTAAATGTGGGTTATTGAGAAAAGGCTCAGGTTGCACACTCAGAATTCACCTCCTTGTAAGAAGCAGGCTGTATGTTCTGAATTAGTGGAATTCAAATTCAGGAAGCCCTGAGTGGGTGGCTAATGCTGGTCTTCTTACGAGTAAGTTTTGTGAAATGGTGTCGTCTTCATGGTTACAGAAGCACGTGTCAGTCACTTTCAACCTGTGACCCCTACAATCAACTCTTAACTTATTCCGGTCTTTCCTGTATGCAAATCAACCACAAATACATTGTTGAACTTTACTGGAAGTGCACTGTATTCTGAAAGGACCAAGTGGACTGTTTTAAATTGCACCTGCCCCAGCTACCCAGAAAGTGGATTTCTATGGTAGACTCTCTTGAATCACCGAAATAAACTTCTGTCTTCTCAGCTGGAAGTCTTCTTTCAGAGGACAGGTCTGAAATTGTTCCAGAAAAACAGGAAAATGCCATTTGTTTAGATTAATATTTATTTTCAAAAGATACCTTCCCCTCCTAGGAGTCCTTGGAATCCTGGTTTTGAAGTATGAAGGAAATAATGTGTGAATTCTCAAGGACTGAGATTCTTGGGGCAATCATAATTTTCCTGAACAACATAACCAGAGAATAGGAAGTTCTTTGAGGAAAGTGGCATCGGGATAATTTACCCTAGCTTTCGTGTGCAGGAATTCAAATTGGCATGCCTTCATGGTAGCTGCTGCTGGTGCTTTTTCTTTTCCTTTTTTTCTCTAACAGCAGAGTGTGTCTGGCTTTGAGACCCTTGAGAGTGTCTATTAAAAGCAGTGTTTCAGATTAAACATAAATGTCCATGCATTGCTACCTGACCGCTCTTTTAGTTTTCTTTTTCTTTTCTTTCTTCTGATGGAGTCATGAACATCTTCTTGGTAATTATTTCTCAATCGTTGGGAGCTTACCGACTAGCATTTTGGGCCGTCAAGTGCCTTGAGAATTATCTGCAACAGGGAGATTGTTTTGCTGATTTATGAAGCTCTGAACTTTGCCTGGAATTACACATCGACTTCATTTGCTCACCCTCTCCCCAATAATCCTTGAGCATCTTGGAACTGAAAATCTAATTTTAATTTGTTTATTTTAGCACACAATTTAGAGAAGGATTGGCGTCATAATAAACCATGCACTGGGGAACTTGCCCCCAGTGAAGTGGAAACTAATATCCCAAGGCCAGGATGGTAGCCGGCCAGCGGTCGCTGGGCTGGAGCAGCTCCAAGCAGGCCTGCATGATGAAAGCGGAGCTTGGCAGAAATGTGGGATTTGGGCTTTGTAAGAATTCATGTTGCAAACGCGTTCCCTGTGTCACAGGCATCAACCCAAGTGGCTCTTAAAGATCACTGGTTCTTAATAGGAGTCGTTTGAAACTAGAGTCGTCGATTTAAAACTGAGCTCAGCAAATGGTAGTTTGCATCATCTGTTCTGTGTTTAAAGTTATTTTGTTGAAAAAGATCATGGAGAGTAGAGGAAAGACTATTTTGGTTAGTTGATTGATTGACTTCCTGTTACATCATCATTTAGGTGGCTCTCTGGTTCCTAAAATTCTGTGGGTTGAACTTCTCTTCTGTGGTGTGGTTGGATTTTTAGTGGGAGGTAAGGGTATGTTGTGTCTCCTTTTAAATCAGTTACTGTCCCTTGGCAGTGACTAATTTGATATTTTCCCCTTCTCTTTTTAGTCCCCCCCCCCACTCCTCCCATGAATGTTCCCAGGCGCGCGCACGCGCACAGATGGAAATCACTTTATCTGGACTCAAAATAGGTTTGCACGTGGGATTGAACACTTCTAGGTTTATTATTAATATTTTAGTTATTACTACACCAAAACGAAGATGAGTAGAAAGAAAAATAAGAGAAAATTTACCCTTATGTTCTAACATTCTGTGCTTTCCACTTCTTCTCTATGCACCCTTGTATGTGTTTTTGACTTTGTTAGCATCGTAATATAGACACAGTTCTGTATCATCTTTTTCATTCAAGTGTGTCTTTTAACATTAGTCTGTGTTTATTTTATGTGGTCACGTGATATTAGCCATGTTCATGTTGCAGACATCCCGTCTCCTCCATTTGGGTCCTATATTAGGTACCTTTTGTTCATATACTTTTTCATTTGGGGAATTAATTCTTAATCTGGAAACCAGTAGATCTAATAGGTCAAAAAGTATGGAGGTTTTATGGCTTGACACATATTGCCAAATTGCTTTTCATAAGAGTTGCGCTAATTTCCAGTCTCCCGCTCACCCCAGGGTATGATGTACCTATTTCACTTTCTTACTAGCTTTAGGAACTGTCATTAAAAGAATATATATTTTTGAAATTATTGCATATAAAATGTAGCTCATTTAAATATATGAATGTCTTATTTTAGGAAGGTCATTATAATTATGCATCCTTTGAGTTTCCGAGTCCATGATAAAAATTGATGACCAGATAGTTCTCCTGGAGCAATAGGATCCTCAAGTGAACCATGAGTATAAAAATGTGTTGCATTTTGTATTTTCATTGGAATGTTACGTTTATTTGCTGCTAATAATAAACTTCATGCTGTTTCTATACAGGAAATGAGAATTAAGTCCATGTGCACATCTGAAAACTTCTCACTAGTGTCTTTTATACTTATTATGTTTCGTTTGACACCGAATTTGCAGTCAGTGGTAAGGAAAATGGTTTCTTACCCTTCCTGTGTGAATTTTGGGGGTCCGCTTAAGGCAGGGGTTTGCCTGGATTGATAGTTTTTAAACTGAGTCTGCGTCAGATTTGTCTAGAAACAGAATGCTGGGCCCGCTGCCCCAGGGTTTCTGACTTAGGAGGTTTGGACAGAGAACCTTCTTTCTAACAGGGCTGCCGCAGGTGATCTCCACACTACTGTCGGGTCAGGGACCATGCTCTCGAGAGCTCATGTTAACGTGGGATCCGTCTTCCCAGGCTGGGAAGTAGACAGCCTCCAGGATGCTGACAGTCTCTCCGCGTGGGATGCCTGTGATTTGTTTCTGATACCTTAGGTGACACCTGCTCTCTCTTGCAAGATTAAGAGGGGTTCATTTCTTCTTTAAGAGTCTTTGATCTAGGGACGCCTGGGTGGCTCAGTTGGTTAAGCGGCTACCTTCGGCTCAGGTCATGATCCCAGCATCCTGGGATCGAGTACCACATTGGGCTCCTTGCTCGGCAGGGAGCCTGCTTCTCCCTCTGCCTCTGCCTGCCGCTCTGTCTGCCGGTGCTCGCTCTCTCTCTCTCTCTCTCCCTCTCTGACAATAAATAAATTAAAAAAAATTTTTTTTAAAGAGTCTTGGATCTAGCCCATGGCCTTTCTTTCTAGGTTTTTGCTATTTGTCTGACCGTATTCTTCTTTTCCTCCTTCGATACAAAGTTCTGTGGCTAGATTTGTGTCTGGTTACCCGAGTTCTGTGTCCTGTGAGGACAGAACCTTACATGGGAATTGCTAGGTAAATAGATACATTGTTACTGTGGACTTGTGCCATTTACCTTTGGTCTGATAGAAGACCTTGGGTCACCCTTCTAAGCATCCCCAGTAGTATGTTCCCTCCCCAGGATAGAAGCCCTTTCTCTGGAGCCCCAGCTTTCAGTGTCATACCTTGTTTGGATCTCTACGTGCAGAAACTTGGGAGGTGTGTTGTTCTAATACTGTGGTCATCTGCTCAAGGACTTAAAAACCAAGTAAGAGAATCTTCATCATCCATCTTCCAGCACATCTTTGAGTAGCATGGTCTGAGCAGCTTGAGCCTCTGTTCACCTCCACGCAGCTCATAGTCAGCTGTATATTTCATGGCAGTTTCATGTCATATAACATTATCGTTTCTGTAATAGGCACACTTCAGGATTAATGCACTAGGAATGTTGAAAAGGCAGTGTGCCCAGATTGTATAGGCAAACACATTTAGATGATGGGATAGATCCTGTTCCTTCGTTATGTTTGGTTGCTAAGTACCTTGTTGTGCCATGTTTCTCTCTTCCCTTGCTTTGGCTTTCCTCAGGCCCAGAGCTCCGCGTAGGGAAGCTGCTGGGAAGGATGTCCTCTGTGCAGCTGTGTGCTGCAGCCCTCGGGCCCTTCTGAAGAGGTACAGTGTAAGCCTTAACATGTCAGGCTCTCAGTCATACTCTGCCTTGATTACTTACATCAGTGTCATCGTCCAGCAAATATTGCTGCTAATAGTATTTCCTTGACTGAGCTCGTGTGTGTAGAGCACCCCGTGTGTGTCTGGCATGTGATCAGTGTTCAGTAACCCAGCCATGGGTATTTGCTATTCCCTGGAAACGAGTGATGGAGGCCACGCATGGGTTTCTCCACTGGCCTTCCTTCACCTCTCCTTATGCCGGCCCTTCACTCGGACACCGCACGCGTTTCCCTCTTGACTCCCCACCCCAGGACTGGGTGGACACACTCTTGTTTCACTGCTACTGGCTTTGCTTATTTTGTGATGGATTCATGTTAAAATGTACCTCGTTGAAAAATCCTTGCTGCATCCTCTATGGGGTGATGACTAGGAAATATTTGTTAGAGTAGGTTCTTCAAGCATGTGTGTCAAACATGGACTTAGTCTCAGTAATCCCTGGACTTGCCAGGGAACTGCATGCACATCCCTTCCTAAGCCCAGTGGGCTTGTGTATGGAAACCATGACAACTTTTCTTT
>PISX010000750.1:188693-242913 GCA_004024625.1 Mellivora capensis | reverse complement strand
AGAAAGGATGAATACCCGACTTTTGTAGCAACATGGACGGGACTGGAAGAGATTATGCTGAGTGAAATAAGTCAAGCAGAGAGAGTCAATTATCATATGGTTTCACTTATTTGCGGAGCATAACAAATAACACGGAGGACATGGGGAGATGGAGAGGAGAAGGGAGTTGAGGGAAATTGGGGGGGAGATGAACCATGAGTGACTATGGACTCTGAAAAATAACCTGAGGGTTTTGAAGGGGCGGGGGGTGGGAGGTTGGGGGAGCCTGGTGGTGGGTATTGTGGAGGGCACGCATTGCATGGAGCACTGGGTGTGGTGTAAAACTATGTATGAATTCTGTTACGCTGAAAAGAAATAAAAAAAATTTAAAAAAAAGAAAAATAACTAAAAGAAAATTTAGAAGATGCTTTATTAGAATTTTTGATGACCTTATTTTCATTTTCTCATTTTTTTATCACGTTTTACCAGTACCTCTGGTTTGAGTGTATATTTGGGAATATGTGCTACATTTTGTTTTTGTATTCTGTATCATAACAAAATATTATGTTATACAAACATTATATATTATATACAGCATTATGTACTATATGTTATATATTATGGAATATAGTAGTATTATCTATGAATATATACTTTATGTCTATTTAATTATATAGGATGGCTTGTCCTCCAAAATACAAGGTGAATCCTTAAGGCTAACTAGGTAAAAATATGTATTATAAATTACATAATCACACAGAGGCTGGCCAAGGAAATATTTTCAAAGGACAGGCTTAAATATCCATGGCATCTCTAATTTTACCAAGTTTAAAAATATATAAAATCTAAAGTTCTAACAATTCTAAAATATTGCTGTCACTGTCACTATTAACATAAATGTTCAAAATGCAGTTTTTTTTCTTCATTGAAGTATAATTGACACCCAACATCGTGTTAGTTTCAGGTATACGACATAATGATTTGTTATTTGAATACATTGCAACAACCGCCACAATAATTCCACTCCCCATCTGTCACCATACAAAGTTACGAAAATTTTGTGTGTGATGTGAACTTTGCAGATTTGTTCTCTCAGCAACTGTCAAATACACAATACAACATTACTGACTAGAGTTGCCATGCCGTACCTGATATCCTCATGACATTTATTTCACAAGTGGGAGTTTGTACCTCTTGATCCTTTTCCCTGACCCTGTACCTAACTCCTTCTTCTGACAACAACTATTCTCTGTATCTCTGAGTCTTGTTTTGTTCTTTTATTGGTTCATTTGTTGGTTTTTTTTTTTGAGATTCCATATATAAGTGAAATCATATGGTATTTGCCTTTCTCTGACTGATTTATTTTACTTGGCATAATACCCTCATGGTCAACCCATGTTGTCACAAATGGCAAGATTTCTTTATTTTTTATGACTGAGTACTATTCATTGTATATATACCGTATCTTCTTTATCTCTCCATCCATCAATGAATATTTAGTTTGCTTCTGTATCTTGGCTATTGTAAATAATGCTGCGAGTAATATAAGGGAGCCTATATCTTTTTGAATTAGTGATTTCACTTTCTTTGGATAAATGCCCAGAAGTGGATTTGCTAAGTCATATGGCAGTTTTATTTATTTATTTTTTATTTTTTTTAGATTTTATTTATTTATTTGACAGAGAGAGATCACAAGTAGGCAGAGAGGCAGGCAGAGAGAGGGGGGGGGGGTAGCAGGCTCCCTGCTGAGCAGAGACCCTGAGATCATGACCTGAGCAAAAGGCAGAGGATTAACCCACTGAGCCACCCAGGTGCCCCAGTAGTTTTATTCTTAATTTTTTTGAGAAATCTCCATACTGTCTTCCACAGTGATGGCACCAATTTGCATTCCCACCAATAGTGCATGAAGTTTCCCTTTTCTCCACATCCTCATCAACACTTATCATTTCTCGGCTTGATAATAGCCATTTGGACAGATGTGAGGGTTTTTGTTGTTGGTTTTTTTTTTCAATTTATTTATTTGACAGAGAGAGATATCAGAAGTAGGTAGAGAGGCAGAGAGGCAGGCAGAGAGAGGGGGAAGCAGGCTCCCCACAGAGCAGAGAGCCTGATTCAGGGCTCGATCCCAGGACCCTGAGATCATGACCTGAGCTGAAGGAGAGGCTTAACCCACTGAACCACCCAGGTGCCCCAGATGTGAGGTTTTAATTTGCATTTCTCTGATGATGAGTGATGTTGAGCATCTTTTCATGGCGCCTTTTGGACATCCATATATCTTCTTTGGAAAAAAATTTCTATTCAGATTCTTTGCCCATCTTAAAATTGGATTTTTGTTGTTGTTGTTGTTGTTCTCATTGTTGTAGTTGAGCTGGAGAAGTTTTTTTTATGTATTTTCGATATATGATTTGCAAATATTTCTCCCATTCAGTAGGTTGCCTTTAATTTGTTGATGGCTTTCTTCTCTGTGCAGACATTGTTTAGTTTGACGCAATCTCATTATTTATTTTTGCTTTTGTTGCTCTTGTCTTTGGAGTCAGATCCAAAAAAACCATTGCCTAGAGGAATGTCAATAAGCATACCATGAACAATTTCCTCTAGGAGTATTTTGGCTTCTGGTTCTACATTCAAGTTTTTAATACATTTTGAATTAATTTTTTTGATCCATTTAATTAATTTTTTGATAGTGGTCCAGTTTCATTTTTTTGCATGTGGCTGCTCAATTTATCCAAAACCACTTATTGAAGAGACTGCCCTTTGCCCATTGTATATTCTTGCCTCCTTTGCCATAAGTTAATTGACCATATATGCTTGGATTTATTTCTTATCTTTCTTTTCTGATCTGTTGATCTATGTGTCTGTTTTTATGCCAATACCATTACTGTTTTGATTACTATAGCTTTGCAATATAGTTGGAAATCAGAGAGCATGATGCCCCCAGCTTTGTTTTTTCTCAAGGTTGATTGCTTTGGCTATTCAGTATCTTTTGTGGTTCCACACAAATTTTAGGATTATTTGTTCTGTTTCTGTGAAAAAAAAGAAAAAAGTCACTGGAATTTTGATAGGGATTACATTGAATCTACAGATTGCTTTGAGTAAATTTTATAATATTAATTCTTCTAATCCATGAGCATAGAATATTATTTCTTTTACTAGTGTCTTCTTTGATTTTTTTCAATTTCTTTCTCAAAGTACAGGTCTTTCACTTCCTTCATTAAACTTATTCCTGGGTATTTTATTCTCGTCAATAGGATAGTTTTCTTAATTTCTATTTCTGATAGTTTGTTGTTAGAGTATAGAAATGCAACAGATTCCCATTTGGGGTGAGGATCATTATGCTTATGGTGCATGTGATATATATTTTACTTACGTTTCTCTGTGTGTCTGCTTGTATTCCATTATATGTGAACCCTCCCAGTATATACTGCAATTCAGTTGTTATATTCTTCAGTTCTGTGACTTCTGTTTGATACACTCTCTTATTTTCTCTTTGTTGAAATTCTCTGGGTCTTCATCAATTCTTTGCCAGATTTTGATATGTGTCTTTATTACCATCACCATTTTAAAAATATTTTATTTATTTTGAGAGAGAGAGTGCACGTGTGTGAGAGAGCAGCAAAGGGAAAGGGGGATGAAGAGAATCTCAAGTAACTCCACGCTGAGTACTGAGTATGACTCAAGGCTCCATCCCACGACCCAGATATCTTGACGCAAGTAGAAACCAAGGGTCAGATGCTTAACCAACTGTGCCACCCAGACGCCCCTATGACCATCACTTTGCACTCTTTATCAGGTAAACTACTTATCTCTGTTTCATTAAAGTTCCCCCCACCAGGGCTTTAATATTACCGTTTTATTTAGAACATATTCCTCAATTTCCTCATCTTGCTCAACTTTCATGTTTGTTTCTATACGTTCAGTGAAACGGTTATCTCTACTAATCTTGTAGGAGTAGCTCTATTAGGTGATGAACCTTATTGCTTAAACTTGCCGCAGTTATTGGTTGTCTCTCAGACTGCCTCTTGAATTGTTTCAGACCTGTGGGGTCCGAAAACATAATCCTCCCAGGCCACCAGAGCCCCGCACTCAAGGGGCATCTTCTGTGTAGGCTGCGTGCACTGGCTGGTTTGGGGCGGGGGGTTCTGGGGGATTGGAGCACCTGCCCACTGCCTCTGGTAAGGATACAGGAACTTAGGTGGAAGGTGGAGACTGGGGCACCTTCCTACCACCTCTAGCAGGGCCACAGTAGTGGCATAAGGGGCAATAGCAGGGTAGAGTGAGAAAGCAAAACTGGCCCCCACCAGCACCAGTGCTAGGAAGGCAGATAATGTAAGCATGGCACTTGTCACTCCTTTTGTCCCTGGAGAGAGTTTCAGTAATCTTTTTCCCTGGGACAGATGCTTAAAAATTGTAAATGCGGGCTCTCTGCTCAGCAGGGAGCCTGCTTCTCCCACTCCCCTCTCTCTGCCTGCCTCTCTGCCTACTTGTGATCTCTGTCTGTCAAATAAATAAATAAAATCCTTAAAAAATAAATTTTAAAAACTTGTACATGAATCTTCTCCACATATGGTCTAGGCTCTTTTTTAAATTGCTACTTTTGCCTGGATCCCAGGGTGAGTGAGCTTGTGCAGGAGCCCTTATAACAGAAGATTTTCTATTCCCTGTAGCTCTGTGGTTCTCCTGGATGTAAGTTCTTTTGTTTCTCAAAGCCAGATGTTTGGGGAGCTTATTTTTCCAGTGCAGGTCTGAAGGGTTGAGGGGCCTGAGGTAGGACAAAGCCCTTGCTCCTCAGGAAGGGGCTTACATTTGTGAGACCCTCCAAAAGGTGCTCTCCATGCTGGGGTGGGGTTTTTGGTGGGACTACATCTCTGTCTCTCCCACTACTCTTGATGGGGCCTTTTTATTCTTCCTAGTAGAGAAGCTATTCAGCTAGTTCTCAAATTCTCTTCAGAGGGAATTGCTCTGTATGCAGGTTTAGATCTGTTGTGTC
This sequence comes from Mellivora capensis, assembly GCA_004024625.1. Lineage (NCBI taxonomy): Eukaryota > Metazoa > Chordata > Mammalia > Carnivora > Mustelidae > Mellivora > Mellivora capensis. The sequence continues at coordinate 237,947 of PISX010000750.1, read as the reverse complement.
TGTGGGAGAGGTGCATCCAGGATCTTCCCATGCTACCGTCTTAAACTGCCTTCCCCACAGTTTTGGATTTTTTGTTTGTTTGTTTTTATTAATTCATGTCAAGTTTTTTTGTAATTTTAATTTTTTTTTTTAGTGTTCTAAGATTCATTGTTTATGCCCCACACCCATTGCTCCATGCAATATCTGCCCTGCATAATACCCACCACCAGGCTCACCCAACCCCCCACCCACCTCCCCTCCAAAGCCCTCAGTTTGTTTCTCAGAGTCCACAGTCTCTCATGGTTCATCTCCCCCTCTGATTTCCCCCACCTCACTTCTCCTCTCCATCTCCCAATGTCCTCTGTGTTATTCCTTATGCTCCACAAGTAAGTGAAACCATAGATAATTGACTCTCTGCTTGACTTATTTCACTCAGCATAATCTCTTTCAGTCCCATCCATGTTGATGCAAAAGTTGGGTATTCTTCCTTTCTGATGAGGCATAATACTCCATTGTATATATGGACCATATCTTCTTTACCCATTGGTCTGTTAAAGGGCATCTTGGCTCTTTCCACAGTTTGGCAACTGTGGCCATTGCTGCTATGACCATTGGGGTGCATATGGCCCTTCTCTTCACTACATGTGTATCTTTGGGGTAAAGACCCAGTAATGCAATTGCAGGGTCATAGGGTAGCTCTATTTTTAATTTCTTAAGGAATCTCCACATAATTTCATTTTGAAGTGAACATGGATTACACATTTCTTAAAGTTTTCAAAAAGTTATCAATTTCTGTTATATTCTAGTGGACCTGTTCCCTATTTTATGAAAGTCAACACAGTCTTTGAAAATAAAGAATATTACAACTTTAAAAATAGTTTGCAGGTTTTTTTTCTTTGAAGACGCAAGAGGATGAGTCATTTGAAAAAATAAAATGATAGTGAAGACATATGTGCTTATATTAACGTGAATTTTATTTATTAATTCAACTACTGCTGTGTTGGACTAGTTCATCATTTTATTAGTAATTTGGCAATTTATTATGCAGCATTAAAACTTCTTCATTATTCAATGGTCATAGTAAAGAAAGATGTACAAGTTGGTGAGAATTTTTTGAACTGTGTCTTCTAAATCATTAGTTTAGCCAACTGCAGCTCAGAATTTTTTGGCAAAAGTATCTAGGACCTGAGCCATATCAATTAAGTAAGTATCTGATATTTTAAAAATCTCATATTTAAAAACACTCTAAGAAGTACCTACAGGGAGTTCATAAATTAACATGAGTCTAAAGTGTCCAAACATAAGTCAGGACTTGAATGACAGCAAGAAATAAATGTTAATACTCCTCGAGGCTTTGGGATAAGAATCATTATGCCTATGTTGCACATAATATGTATTTTATTTACATTTCTCTGTGTGTGCTTATATTCTAATATGTGTGATTTTGTGCACAAAGGTGAGATATCCTGGTATCCTGGTATGAACACCCCAGGTATTCATGTACTGCTAAAGCAATCTTACTGCTTCAGATTCTCAGAAATTCACCATTCTGAGTGTAATGCTACTTCTTTGCTGTCCAGTCTCTTCCTTGAGGGTTAGGGTAAAAGAGGTTCACTAATCTTCTAGTACTGTATCTGTCAAAAATGCTAATAATATCCTCCAGACTACTATGAGAATCAAAGTAGATAACGTATGTTCAGAGAGTTTTGTGCTAAAAATTACTCTAAAAATGTCATATATTAAGACATTAGTAAGCATTGTTTATTAATGAACATATCTAACATTTAAAAATGCATTTGTATTTTCAGATTATTCTGATTTCCAGGGTAGACTATTCCTTAAATCTACTAACTCTGTATAAAATGATTGTTCTAAATTTGTTTCTTAAAAAAACTGTTTTTAATCTTAACAGATCATTGATCAAAAATCTTTGGGCTAAGTCTGGAATGACTATTTTATGAAATGTAAAATATCACCCACTAAACTTATTTTATTGGAAATAAATTCACTAAAAATATAAATACAAAACGTCAATATAAAATATAACTGCATATGAAATCAATCAACCAATATCTGAAATCAAAGTAAATACTTACCTAAATGAAAACTTCTCGGTAGACCATATACTCACTGTAATAATATTTTTGCTTAGAACATTTTGAAACTCCTATTTTTTTGGAAGTAGTTCTGTACTTTATTTTATTTTATAGTTGTACTATATTTTTGATCCAGCAGTAAATCAGTTAGACTGGTTATTAAATTTATTTATCAAGATCAAATGACATTTTATTGTTAAAATGAATTTTAAATGAATCTAGCACATACTCAAAAATACATTTGCCATCAGTGATAATATTTTAAAGAATACTCAAGTAACTTCCAAAGAAAAGTTCAAGACTTGTTTGGACAATAGCACAAGATTTGAAAAAAATGTAAAGTCCTGAGATGCCGGGCCAAACAGAGGCATATGGATGCTATGGAAAGTCTAACAGTAATTTTATTTATTTTTTTTAAGATTTTATTTATTTATTTGACAGACAGAGATCACAAGCAGGCAGAGAGGCAGGCAGAGAGAGAGGAAAGGAAGCAGGCTCCGCGCTGAGCAGAGAGCCCAATGTGGGGCTCGATCCCAGGACCCTGGGATTATGACCTCTAACAGTAATTTTAAATAATTCTTCAGTATTTGATTTAGAAGAGGTACATAACAGTGCATGGGGAATGTCCATGAGATTCCTCATCTTAATATGGTACACCTACTGATCAAAAAAATGCTCTTTTCTTTTGAACAGAACAGTCCTCCTCTGATGACAGTTGGTGGCCCTTTATTGGGCCAGATCATGGGTTCTATGATATCTCACTAGCCTTTCCCATGCCAAGAGGTTTGCTCTTTCCAACTCTGGCAATCCCATGTGAGGGATTCTGACACATGAGGGTTTCTGGCAAACACAATTTTCTCTATCCTGTTACATGTTCTGTGGTGTTTCATTATCCCATGTGGTCGTCTCCAGTTTATATGCTCTTTTCTCACTACCAGTTGGATATATGAATTCTGATACATCACATGCAACTGGTCATGTAGCTTTCTTTTCCATAGTCACATTTTATAGTTCCAAAAAGTTTTAACATACTCAATTCAGGGGTTATTAAGGAAATATTCCAAGTGGTGGTATGCCCCTCCGACCTTTGGAAATAGATATTATTCTGTGTTCCCCTTTGTTACCCAAACAGTGGCCTCAGATGGAGCAGAAATTAACTAGAAGCTATAATAATAATAAGACTGACCTAAGAAACAATGAATTTGTTTTGGTTAAGTAGATCCCAAAAACATATGCGATGAATGACTTAAAAACATCCACCCCCTTTATGACTATCTGTTGCTAAAAGATATTGTTTAAACGATGGTACCTATTGTTATGGGAAAATCATGTGCCCAAGAGAATGTAATATCTGTAAGATCATGTACATTAGAAAGTAAATGTTGCCTTGAATGAAGGCAAATATGTGCTGAAAGAATTCTGGGAATGTTTGGTCTGATTGTAAGATTATGCTTTGAAATGACAGGTAGAATCTACTAATGAAGCAGATAATGTACTTAGACTGAATCTTTTTCAAAGTGAAGGTAAAAAGAAGTAGAAATGAGCATAGTCCTTGGGGGAAAATACTTAAGAGGCCATGAAACTATCAATTATCTCAAGAAATAGTAGAAACAAATATGAATATCATTAATAAATTATTTTGTTGTCAACATTCAGGATATTGAATTTAAGAAAAGGATATTTTATAAAGGCTTGAAAACTCCTTTTGCATTTTGAAGCTTTTCCGAAGGTATTTAGGCAAAAATCAAAGCAAAACAAAATTGTATGGTGTCCTTCAAATTGATGGTTGAGAGATCTCTTGTCTTTTGTAGAAATTTTTATCTTGTCCATAGTAACTTTATTGACACCAAATTATGATACATAAAATAGTTTTATGAATAAGTAAAATTAAATAAAAATGAGTTAAGAGGGGCACCTGGGTGGCTCAGTGGGTTAAAGCCTCTGCCTTCAGCTCAGGTCATGATCCCAGGGTCCTGAGATCGAGCTCCGCATCGGGCTCTCCGCTCAGCGGGGAGTCTGCTTCCCTTCCTCTCTCTCTGCCTGCCTCTCTGCCTACTTGTGATCTCTGTCTGTCAAATAAATAAATAAAAATTTTTAAAAAAATGAGTTAAGAAATTTAATTCACTAGAATGTTCTTGATATAATCAAGTGGGAATATCTTATAAACTTTAAGTAAATATTTTCTACTAGAAATAAATTATATACAATCATTCTATTGAATAACTAACAGTAAGCTAGAGTTTTAAGATATGTAATTTGATTTTTAGAATACATGTCTTGTTCCCCAGAGAAAGTGCAAAGAATGACTTGCCTTCATTGCTTTTCTTTCATCTTTAGCAAACCTAAATCAGGGTGTTCATTAGAGGTTAGCAACTACTTAGTTTTTGTAATTAAGCAGTCTCAACAGTTTGAAAATTGTACTAAATATTGTTTTGCAAGTTCAACCAATACCAGATTCAGTCCAGACCTGAGGATCAACAGGCATAGCTCAGGATCCAAACATCACTCCTGGGGCCCAATGAACAGCTTCTTCATTTCCTGCCCATTATGGGCAAGACCAGGCTTTGGAGCTGTAACCATCTTTATAGAATATAAACCCTCCAACTGTATCAGCTGACAAACAGCATTTAGAATGTAAAGGATAAAAGCAGGTGTTCCTAATCTCTCAACTCTGAAAAAGATGTTGAAAATCTGAGTTACACAATGAGAATCCATGACCTTCAGTTTGGCAGTGAAGATTACTCTTCAGGTGGAAGTGAGCGACAGGGAGTTGAGAGACGCTACCATGCTATAAAAGTGATTCTGTAAGTTAGAAGTGAAATAATAATGCTTGCTGAAGTTAAAGAATGAAACTTATTTATTGCATAGTATGTTCAAAACCCAGGATATTAAAAGATTACTTTTAGCCTCCAGTTTTAAGAAAACTCTTCCAGATATAAATGTATTAGAATAAGATAAGAAACTAAAAATAAAAAAAGAAAGAAAGAAAGAAAAGAATACTGCAAAATATGATGAAAAAATTGCACCTTCTAAAATCAAGGTTTTATCCATTATCAATATTCTATTGTAGATAGAATACATTATTTCTTGACGGGACCACAGAGTTTTTACAATTCAGGTACAATGCAAGAATTTTTGTGCTCAGCGTGGACTTTAAAATACATCACTAATCCATTGTCTTCCTATCCCATCATTCTAAGACCTTGACCACACAATGCTTTTCAAATGGCCAACATCTACAATGTTGTGATCTGCCAAATAGCAAATCAACCTTTATAATTAAAGTTGACAAGCTGACAAGAAAAATGAGTGTATACTTGTATATATATATGAATTTTTATGTCACATTGCCGTCTGTACACTTGTTTGCTTTTCATTGATAGCCGAAGGCTCATTTCTCTGCACCAGAAGCATGTTATATTCCAAGGTCTTCAGACAGCATCCCTTCGCCCTAGTGAGTCCGTTGATTAATTTTGGATACTCTTTTTAATTAACACCCCAAAGGAGATCTAGATTATCTAGCCCATAGTCCATGAAAAACAAGTGAATCTGAAGAATAATGACCCAGGGAGACAGGCACACTCTCTTCAAATGATGTTATAAGAACATTCAGTCTTTCACAAGTCAAAATCATGTCAGGCAATGCCTAGGGAGGATGTGGGCCTTTAATCAGGGCAAAAATAGTGTTTTATATTAGTCTAATTTAATTTTCTTTTTGACAGGAAGAGAAGTGATAGATGTCCCTTGACAGATGAAACATGGTGCCCCAATACAGTCATGTTTGCCATTGGCCTTGATTAGTAACTGGTCCCATTTTGACCTCCAGGCAGAAGAGTTGATAAATGACAGAAAAGAGTGAAGCAATTAGAACAGTAGGATGAAGTAGGAAACTAGCTAATTGTACCCAAATCTGTGAAACCTAATCATAGAACCAAGAAATATGATGCTTGTGGCAGCTTTCATAAGTATGTCTAAAGACATTAACCCATCACATGTGAAGATTACAATGGAACAACTCTGACAATATCCGTACCACAAAGAAAATTTCAGTTCATATCTTTTAAAAAAACCCTTTTCTGAGGAGCGATTTTGCAGTAAGCCAACTGTTGCATCTATTGGAGATGATAGGAAATACAGCCCTCTTTAATTTCTAGGCCACATCCCAAACAGGTGCAAAAAAAATCTATCGTGACTTCTTAAGCAAAAAGGCTTTCTAGTGAATCAAACGAACCCAGGTACCCAGTAAAAAACAAAAACCAAAAATCAAAACCCTGAAATAAATACAGTGTCTTAACTGCGGTTTTCACTCTATTTCATTCTAGACAACTTGACCTTGCACAGCGTAGTTAAGGAGCGTGTTCAAAGCTGAGTCATCTAATTGCTACTCTTCTGCTGGTTGTACTCAGCACTCAGCAGCTCCACATTTAGAAAAGCATATGCCATTCTATCTGTTTCTCTTCAGAGGGAAGAAAATATCTTCCAGTTGATACTATGGATTCCATTTTTACCCTTACTAACAAAATGCTGAAGTTTTTTCTTTCTTATCATTTTGATGTTTAAAACCTCTAACCTGCAGAAGTCTGTTATGTAGTCTAACACTTTGCTGTGATGAAATGTGGATGCTTTTTATTGCTTTTCTTAATCTAAAGTAAGAATGAGTGGCCCTAACTTAATAGCTAAGGATGTTACCACTTCAAGGCACCAAGTCTTAAAAAGAAAAGGAATTGTATGTAAAGTTACTCTTCAATTTGAAATATGAATGTCTGCTTTCACAGTCATCATTCATTCAGTCATTCCTTCATTCAATCAGTCAGCCCATTAGGCAGCAAACATTTGTTGAGTGCCTTCTATGGATCAAATGTTCCAAAAAGTACTGTGCCTATACAACGAATCTGGTAGCTCCCCAAATGGCTCCAAATTTCCGTTTTCCTCTTTGCACAATGGTCTTTGTGATTTGATCTTGCTACTGTTCTCATAAAATGGTGGAGTCTACTTCCCCACCCTTTAAATCCGGACTGTATGACTGAATTTGGCCAACGCGCCTTTAGCAAGTATGAAACAAGCAGCCTTGAAAAGCACTTTCGCTCTGGTACTTGGAAAGGGGAAGCCTGGAATACCAAAGCTTGAGTGATGATAGAGGAAAGAATTAGTAAACAAAAGAGAAAGAGACTAAGATATCAGTCACACTGCTGTACTGATGAAGTTACATTCACATGAAGAATAGGATATGGATGGATACAGTCATGTTAAGACTGTCATTATGACTCCATATAATTGAATTATTATTTATGAACAATTATTAACAAACATACTAGGATTTCCTAAGGCCTTCCAAGTTTTCACCGGTGGAGTACTTTTTCGTACTCCACATGGCTACTGCACTTTATTCTAGAAATGTCTCTGGTAGTTTCATATTCACTGCATAATCTATGTAAGGGAGTCTAGCACATTATTATTGCTACTGGCTTCAGCAGAAGTCACGCTGTCTAAATCGATCTTTCACCTATCTCAATCATGATACATTTTCAAAATAATAAATACATTAATCCAAGAATGAGCTATCTTTGAATCTCTTCAAAATAGTATTATAATGTTAGTATTTACTTTCTAGGAATAAATGTGGTGAAGGTCATTAAACAGTAGGGGAAAAGGATAGACAGATATAGGATATCTAATGAAAAAAGATGAAATTTGATCCTTACCACACAACATACACAATTCTAGTTAGACTACAGTTCTCACCATAAAAAATAAGACAATACATCCCTGATGGTTGCATAGGAGACTATCTTTAAGACTTTGGAGTTCTAACAAGACACAAAAAGCAATAACCATAAAAAAATGACTTCCAAATTATACTACATTAAAGCTAAAACTTTTCTATCCTGGTACTTTTATTGTCTGATTAGTGTACTTTTTGGTTGTTTACCTCAAATTTGTTGCAAGGGTGATTCATTTACTGAAATCTAGTACATTCCCTAACATTTTTTCTTTCTGCCTAAAAGGTCTCAGCTGGATAAAAATATTCTTAGGTCACATCTTCATCCTTCTTCATTCATTAGAGTTGTCCTCTGATACCTTCCAGCACTGTATACAGAAAGTCCAATAATAAACTTGCTTTTTATGACTAATACCTCCTTATATTTTTGTTGAGTGTTTTGATTTATTTCTTATATTTTATGCCCCATACCATTAATTTAGATCAAGAGTAACCCATCCTCTCCTTCCATTCATTATTGATTTTTGTAGTAAGAAATCCATATTTTTAATTCTTAAAAAGTCTCCTTTGTGATACACTTGAATTTCCTTAAAACTCTTGGTGTGTGTGTGTGTGTGTGTGTGTGTATGTGTGTATTTTATTTTTTTTAAATTCAAGTCATCTCTTGTCAAATCTTTCAGACTAATCTTTCTCTCTGTGAATACTGTGTCTTATTGCATGGCTTGTCATATTTTGTTGTTTTGTTTTGCTTCTAAGGAAGCAAGTCAGGTTATGGGAATATTTAGCTACAGTTATCCAGCAGGTGAAAGGAGCCAGAGGCCCTCCCAGGTAGGAGTTCCAGCTGTCTAACGAGGCCCCATGGTTGGGGCGCCTGGGTGGCTCAGTAGGTTAAGCCTCTGCCTTCAGCTCAGGTCATGATCCCAGGGTCCTGGGATCGAGCCCCGCATCAGGCTCTCTGCTCAGCAGGGAGCCTGCTTCCCCCCCCCCCACCCCCGCTGCCTGCCTCTCTGCCTACTTGTGATCTCTGTCTGTTGAATAAAAATAAATAAAAACTTTTAAAAAAATAAAGAGGCCCCATGGAAAGCATTCTTCTTTCTGGTTTCCCCCATCCTTCCCAGTTCAGGGATAGATGTACACAAAATGTCTCTCTTGTGCCTAATAGCCACATTTTCTTCCCTTTGAAATACCTCCAGATAGAAAGGTGCCCACTCAGCACGCAATTGAATGCAACTCTCCCTTGTAGAAGTGGAAATACACTCATTTTTCTCCTCAAAGGAAACCATCAATGTGTTGTCATTTGATCACCATCTAGCTCCAAACCCAGGATTCCCGGTGATGTCTATTCCTCATCCTACTGGGTGGGAATCAGGTCTTGATGTTCCGTGATGTTTGGGAAAAAAATAAATAATTTAACTACCACCAATCCACCCAAGTTGGGGAACTGAAAGAAACCACTAAGTATATATACATAAATTATATATAATATATAACTAATTATATAATAACAGAACATATATGTTATTTAATATATTTGTTAATATATTTTTTTTATTGTATATAACCCAAAAGAAAGGAAATACAGATATAGACTAAACTCTTTGTTTCCCAGATGGTCATGGTTGGCACATATATGACTTCCTTCTTTCATTACCAACCGCATTTTACCTTTGGCCAGCACATAGCTGGTTAAAGTTCTTTACCCCACTGGGGTGATCCACAGTTTCTTTTCTGATGTATGTGACTCTTAAGTGGTATTTCTGCTAGAGGATCGCCATCATTCTCCATTAACTTCCTCTGTGAATAGTGTTAACACATGAGAAATCCCAGGAGCTCAACAGTGCTCCATCCCCAAGACATCCTATTCCACTACACAGCAGCTCTACCTCCTCATTGAGCACTCAGACCTCCATAGCTCCCATTTCTACCATCATGGCCAACTGGGAAAATACTGCACAGACTGTGGAATGAGCTGAGTTCACATGCCCACTGCTACCAAAGAGACTCTTACAGTGGAAGCCTTTTTGAACATTCAATCAGAGACAAATATTCTCACCTTTGGAATCTGTTCCTAGATTCCTATCCACATACCTCTTTATGGTGAATCCCTAATATTGCTCCTTACCGATCCCTAACCATCTGGCCAATCTGCCACAATTAGTATAGACTCAGCTCTTTCCTTACAGAATAACATAAACCATCTGAAGTTCTGCCCATGGGAAGGAGTTCCATTCTTCAGTGTTTTTCACATATGAATGGAGTTAAACACCCCTAAACCTTCTTCTCAGTGTCGCCAATCACCTGTTTCTCAGGTTGGATTTCTTTTTTCTCAGTCCATGGGCACTCCTGACGAGTCTATAGGTGTGTACTGGAGGAGGGTGGCAGGGAAGCAAGAATGGGCACAATCGGAATATGATCCAATGGCTCATGTATCCTTCATGTGCATGGTTGGCCCCAGCCTCATCCACTCTACATTTCATCCACTGGATGATTTAGTGTTCCCTGGCATGCCAGATCTTATGTCAACAGCAATCAAGTTAACACTCTGTTCTTGATGGGCACCATGGTTGGCAAGGGCCTGGTCTTCCACCAAGACATAGTAACAAACCAAGAACCACTTCTTGGAAGGAGATGCTGGCCCTACATTTAGGGATGTCCATTGTGAATCTACTCTCAGGACTTGGCAAAGTCTCCACATGGCCTCCAGACCTGCAATGCAGGCTTTGTAACCTAATGCAGTTGTGGTCAGAAAAAATGATGTTGCCTGATTGCAACTTGAATAAATTTCGAGATTTTGGGTGGTACTTTACACAGATTTGCTCTCATCAGGCAACGTAAACTAGGGGACATTGGATTTAATTGACTACTGCAGAGCTACAGCTGACATGTTTCAGCACTTGCTGCTGTCAGACCAAAACATTTATTGATTTCATGCTAAAGATCACTTCTTTATCAAAGACCACGCCCCAGTTTGCAAATGCTACTTTCGCTACACAATGGCAGCCTTCCCATTGAAATTTTCATTTGAGCAGAATAAAGTCTGATTTAGGTTCATTTGCATACTATGGGCTAATTTGAAAATCTCCCAGAAAAAAGCTAATCCATTGTTCATGGAAGAGATGACTGAAGAGTACTTTAATAATCTGAAGGTGAAGGGAATCAATTTCCAGATGCAAAAGCTGGTATAATAAAGTGTGTTGATTTCACTTTGGGGGAGATATTTTAATATGATTGTTAAAGAGTCTCATGTCCCTTTAAAAGGTTAAGAATCATGGATCTGATGAATATCCAGTGACAGATTTCTCATACATTTAAAGCAACAGCATCTGTCACAGTGCCTCACCTCAGGTCTTTTATTATTTTTTATTTTTATTTATTTTTTAAAGACTTATTTATTTATTTTAGAGAGAGAAAGAGAGAAAGCAAGAGCAGGGAGGGGCAGAGGGAAAGGGAGAAAGAAACTTCAGCAGATTCCATGCTGAGCACAGAGCCCAAGGTGCGACTCCATCCCAAATCCCTGAGAACATGACCTGAGCCCCTATTATTATATATTTTCTGAGGGTTTATATGTTGTTTTTACCTCATTTATAAGTACAGTTAATCTGTTTTAAATAAAAGAAAACTTCAAAAGTTAAATGGAACATTTTACCACTATAAATTAGGGATTAAAGAAACCCATGATAACATGATCAGTTGATAAATGAAAGTTCAGATTTGATCAAATGAATACATTTTATGTGTCTCTTACTTGGTACAAATGTAGCCATTTCTCAATATGCCAGTTACATCAATATTTTGCATGGGCCATAGTCATTGTTAAGTGGGATCACAACAAAATATTTTAGAACATTTTATAACTTAACATGGATTTCATTTGTTAACTACAATTCTTGGTACTGTAGAGGAAGAGCTGATTGTATTTCACACAGCAATTCACTGAGTTGAAGCTAAAAGAGGATTTGACTTGGCCTCCAGTTAAGCAAAGCCCCAGTCGGCAGAGATGCTGATGTTAAATGCTTTGGGATGATGTTCATGGGAATGGATCTACAATGCAAAGTCTAGGCAACACTGTCACTGATGAGTCCAATAAACCTAGAAAAGTAGCTGGAAAGACAGAATAGGTTTGTTTTTATGCTGAGTGACTGTTGTTGGTTATGTTTTTGGTAATGGGTTTTCTGCTAAAGCTACATGTAATTCACCAGCATCCTCATTCAGGGGATCTTATGGAGGTTATCTATTCCTGAACGATTCATTAAAAGAACATAGAAAAGCAGGACCTCCCCAGCCCACCACCACCCAGGCTGGGACTCCCTTGAAATCCACATCTTTGAATGCTTCTTTATTCTCAATCCATTGATATTCTCGGCCCATATCTTTCCATCATTCAGATACTGGAGAGCACTGTAACCAGATGCAAAGTGGTACTTTCTAACAAGACTTTGGTTAAGCATTATATTTACTGTACCACGGTGCTACTTACTGTACTAAAACAGAGGACCCTTTTACAATTTCAAAAATTCCTTTCACACACACACATGCACCCGCACACACAAACACACACACGCATCTTAATATATGATATGCAGCTTTGGCCACAGTAGAATATTAAACCATGTTTTCTCCCAATGAGATATAAAGAAACAAGAGGCCTCATGTAATTTGGATTTTTCCAGGTATCCAATTTCAATCTAATGTACTGTTGTGAAACTAAGCCAGTAAATCTATATGGCTGGTCCATTTGGGGACTTGGTCGGCTATCTTTAGTCTGTGACAATTTCTGGTTTCCATTCCTTGTTCAGGGATGATAACAGTGTGATTTACAGGTATAACTAACAAATGAGATCAATTAAAATGTCTAAAAGTGGCACCTGTCTGAGTATAGGGTTGCACTAAATAATTCCCACAGCTTTGTTTCCTGTCACCCCCATCATTTGCAAGGCTTCTCCACAGGCCAAGTAACAATGAAGGGTTGTTTCCTAACGGGCATGAGCCAAGAAAGCCGGCCTTATCCTATGGCCTAGATATATGATTATTATCAGTGGCTGGAAACAACAGGTGTATTTTTCAACTCTGTTCACAAATGATCCCTGTGTTTCATAGCATTCATTAATATAGCTTCTTGAATTGCCCAATTTGTTACAAATTTGTACTGTCAGCTCCCTTTGTGATTGAATTTGTAATGAAATAGAAGCTACCTTTCATTTGTGTGCATTATTGAATACTTTGATCATTACAAGACAAACTTGATACTTTTCAAAGATCTTAGGTCATGGACAGAGGGAAAATGGTTGTTTCTGGGGATAAAGCACCCCAGAATATTTTTACACGTCTTTTACCAAAGCTTTGTAAAACAAACAAATACATATATTGGCAAACCTTATGATCATAAAGCATTATATTAAATAGTATGCAGACACTAATATACTGTTATATTCTTATGATTAGGTTTGACTACAATTGAAATTTTAAGTTGAACTTTGTAAACATGTCTTTCACTTATGTTCTCATGTAGAGATAACACGAGTTAGATTACATAGTGAAAGGTGAAAATTTCTGTTCTATGACATATCTCTGAAATCAGAAATTGTATTTATGAAATAAATTAATATTATTCATATACTTGCAGCTAAAACTTAATGGATTCTCACAAGCTAACCAGAGTTCCCATTCCTGAGTGGCATAAGTCCCCAAATTAGCATACACTAGAGAGTGTGCATAGAGAAATTCTGCCTACTAAAACCTTGCAATTCTCTACCTCAAACACCTAAGCATCTTATAAATAAGATGGCAACAGAGGCCCATTTTCCTGGCATGGCCCGTGGTTCATGCCTGTCATCCATGCATATTTTTAAACAGACCCCTTTCATCTGCACAAGTGGATTTGAACAACTAATCATGCAGACAGCCAACTCCTAAGTCTAACACAATAACACTGTAAAAGTTAGTTACATCTCATTTAAGAAAAATAATATCACAGTTACACAAACATAATTAAAGGCACTCATCCAAATAAGCCACAGTTAGATACAAGTGATTTCTTTTTCCTATAAGACAGCCAGAGTGCCCTTAGCTGTATAGTCTGGGGCTTCAGAGATGCTAGGTATGGTATAATTCTTATGTGTTAATGTTCAACTGCTTTAGTCCTTCAAAAATAGTTACACAGAATTGCCATTTAATTATCCCCAACCCCCACAAACAGAACTACGCCATATCTTATTCTGCAACAAAGAATAAAATACATTGGAAAGAAATCTAATTATACCTTATCTCTTAGACCATTTCTCTCCTACAGGTTGCAGACTGTAGGATTCAAACTACAAAATCAAAGCTACTCTAATCATTTCTAGCACAAAGAGTGGAAACAACAAAGTTTATATCACAAAGTAAGAAAATGTTCACACCTTTAAATTTTTAAAAACATAGGCCACTGAAGTTATTCACTAGGACAGTCATATATGTGTAGGAAACGGTGGTCATCTGGGGGAAGTATTTAAAATCTTATTGTATCTCTTTCTATATAGATAAGATATAAAAGGGATATATATCTATATGTGAAATATAGATATATTTTTAAAGTGTCTTCATTAAAACAATGTTGCTGAGATTTCTGAAGCTTCAAAACTTCTTAGCTAATAGTGCACTGGAATAGATAGGATCTGAGAAATAATGTAGCTCAGTATTTTCCAATCAATCTTAGAAATTTAGATTCAAGAAGTTAGATGAATTTACCCAAGGTCATGGAGAAAGAGTGTTTTGGAGTTAGGGTTTTAGCTGTTTCCTTCCTTCCTTCCTTCCTTCCTTCCTTCCTTCCTTCCTTCCTCCCTTTCTTCCATAAATTTTAGTAGCTTTGTTAAGCAGCTTGGCACCACAAACCCCACTCTTGTTCCCAAAGAGTTCAGGATACACAGGAATGCCTCACATTTATGACTAGTAACCGCCATTCCCCACGTGACCTGACCTGGTTCACACCAAAGTTATTTACTCCGTGTTTGGTGAATTTGGAAGTTTTTAAGATATCTTCATAGATGCTAAGTGTTTTCTATAGAAAGAAGTCTTTATCTCACACTTTGATTCATCCACGTTCCTAACTTCAAGGGTCATAAACCCCTCAGGAAGAGGTCAAATACGACTGTGAGGATAAATGACCAGTGGAGTGAGCTGTGACTTACTTAAGTAACTGCAATGAAATACCAGATAGTAGAATGGGATAATTCATATGCCATCTTTTCTCTAAATATAACTTTTTACCCCTACACTTGTTGAAATGGGCTAAGATTATATTGGTTCTCCAACCTGTTCTCTCCAAGTAGACCATCAGCCCTTTGAGAATTCGGCCAATTTTGTATCCATGTCAATTCCTATCCACAGCACCTGGCATGCACTCTTCAATAAGTGATTATCTAATGGATGAATGGATGGATGTGTGGGCAGAACATTCAATGAGACTCAAATAGGCAATTTGATAAAAAGTATTTTAGGAAGGAGGTGCCTGGGTGGCTCAGTGGGTTAAGCCTCTGCCTTCGACTCAGGTCATGATCAGGATCCTAGGATCGAGCCCCACACTGGTCAGCGGGGATCCTGCTTCCCCCTCTCCCTCTGCCTGCCTCTCTGCCTACTTGTGATCTCTCTCTATTTCAAATAAATAAATAAAATCTTTTTTTAAGTATTTTAGGAAG
The DNA here is from genome assembly GCA_004024625.1 of Mellivora capensis. NCBI lineage: Eukaryota > Metazoa > Chordata > Mammalia > Carnivora > Mustelidae > Mellivora > Mellivora capensis. The sequence continues at coordinate 222,480 of PISX010000750.1, read as the reverse complement.
AATAGATTTACGAAAAAAAGGAAAACTCAGAGAGTGACTGAAAACTAATGGTAGCTGGGGTGAGCTTTTGTAGGGCAAGTAGAAAATGATACTAAGAAGGACAATGATGAAACCAGATCACTGACAGCTTGAAAGCTGAACTAAGGAACTGGAATTTTGTTTAATGTAACAGAACAACTGTTTAAAAGTCTTAACAAGAGAAGGAAATAGATTTGATCTACACATTTGTGAGGTAGGTGATCCAGGAAGTTGAAGTTCATATGGACTAATTATCTCTGTCTCTGGTCTAAGTAATTGTAGAAGATGTAAACTGTAAATGGTATTCTTAAGAGGTATAAACATTATGTAAGCAATTTCACCAAAAAAAAAAAAAAAAAAAAAAAAAAAAAAAAAAAAAAAAAAATTAAAAAAAAAAAAAAAAAAAAAAAAAAAAAAGAAAAGAAAAGAAAGAAAGAAAGAAAAAGAAAAAAGAAGAAAGAAAAGAATCCAAACCAATCAACCAGAAGACTTGTCTTATCTCAAGTCAACTGATGCCCCTCTGGTCTGAACTCTATCTTATGGTAAGTTCAGGCCTACCATTCAGTGTTTAGAGTTTCACAAGCTGAGGCTACTCATTCAGTTAACTAAGCATGGCAACTAGGACTTAGAAACCATTCAGGGAACTTTCTGTCTCAGAAGGGACCTATGATCTCATGTAGCATCCTTATCACCTTCTACCAAGGAAAGAGCAAAGTAAGAGATGGTTATATAATTCCTCTCTCTCTTTCAACTCGTAAAATCCTTAAACCTCATTTATTATAGTAGTAGTAGTAGCAGTAGTAATAATAATAATAATAATACAATAATAATAGCTCATCGTGGTCATAAACAAAACAAAATTCATCATTGCTTTTTCTTCTTACCAATGGACTAGCAATTAGCATTTGACATTAAATTGGTGATGATTTCTAAGGAATAAGAAATAGTGTTCTACCAGGGGATCCTTGTGTGGGCTATCTACAGGGCTTAGGGAGAGCTATAGCACATAGGAAAACGACTCTTTCCTCCTGTGAGTCTTTTTGAATTTGAGTGATTAATGTTGTGTGTTCTTCTATTCAGGCACTGCATTTAAAAGCATTGTTTACCATCACCTTGCAATCAGCATGCCTCAGCAACCCCCTATTACCCTTGATAGCAATGTGGCTGCAATTTAGACCTGAAAGAAATAGGTGGGCCCCCCAAAGCCTAAAGCTGCTCTGCAGTCCTGTTATCTCCATTTGTGATTTGTTTTCAAGAACGGTGATTTACATTTCAGTTGGATTACACCTTTTAATGTATCACAGAGGTATAAAGTGGCTGCAGTACAAATGTGGGGCTTTGCTACATTTCAAAGGATGCATTTGAGTCATTGTAAAGAGGGCTATGCTTACAATTAGACCCCAAAGGGGGACAGTTCTTTCCAGGAGATGGCACCAACCATTTGCAGGTGATGGAAAAGACAACAAAGGGCTGTCCATATTGCTAGTTTAAAGTGGTAGGAAACAGCATTGTGCCATTAAGGATGTTCATGGCCCTAGCCATTACTGCGGGAGCAAAAATGAGAGCTTCCTGTAATAGTATCTCAAAAAATCAAGAAGAGATAAGGTTTGTTATGGGGCTGACACATAGATAGTGTCACACAATCTGAGAAAGCACAACTTTCACTAGCAAATATATTCTTCCGAAAGACTAAATGAAGCCAAAGAGATATTGCAGAACAAGAATAATGTCAACATGGTAACAAATTCCTGTTTTCAACAAGGGCTTATTTTTAAACATTTTATTAAGCGCATTCATATTCACTTTGTCCTTTTATTGGGATTAGTTCTTTATTTTCAGCTTTATGGAGGTACAAGTTACATATAATAAAAGTCATCCACGTGAAGTGTCCAATTTGATGAATTCTGGCAGTTGCTTTCTGTCACAAAACCACCACTACAATCAAGACACAAAGTCATTCCATTGGCACTGAAGAACTCCTCATGGCTCATTTAAATTAAGTCTCTCTCCTAGCCCCCAGCCCCAGGTCACCACTGATCTGCTTTCTGATACTATAGTTTTGCCTTTTCTAGAAGTTCACATAAATGGAACATATGGTATTGCTATGGTCTCACCAATCCTAACCCCCAAAGATGGTATTAGGAATTTGGACCCTTGGGATGTACACAGCTCATCAGAATGGAGCTTTCATGAGTGGGACTGGTATTCTTATAAGAAGCTCCACAGAACTCCCTGTCCCCTTTCACCATGTGAAGACACTGTGAGAAGTGGGCAGTCTGCAACTCTGAAGAGGGCTTTTACCAGAACCCAAGCATGCTGGCACCCTGATCTTGGACTTGGCCACCAGAACTGTGAGATATAAATCTCTGGTGTTTGTAAGACACCTGATCTATTTCGTTACAGCAGCCCAAACAGACTAAGACAGGAATAGAGTCTTTGCTGTTTTTCATTTTGTACATTATTGTAGAGGTTCACCCATGGTGTTGCATGTATCAATACTTTGTTCTTTTGCTGAGTAGTAAAGCACCTGTTGACGAACATTGTGAGTTGTTAGGGGCTATTATAAAAGTACCTGTGTGGATGTTTGCTTTCATTCCTCTTGGGTAGATGCCTAGAATAGAATTGTTGGGTTATATAGCAGAACTCTGTTTAACTTTCTACAATACTGTCAAACTTATTTCCAAAGCAGTAATACCATTTTGCTTTCCTATAGACAATACCTGAATGTTCTTGTTGCTTCACATCTTCATCAATACATGGCCCTGTCAGTCTTTGAAACTTTGTGCATTCTTGTGGGTATAGAGTGCTGTAATATCTGCTTAGCTTGCACTTCTTTTATGATTAAGGAGGGTGTTTACTGCCCCCTCTGTTCTCTTCTTTGGTAAGCTATGCAAATCTTTGGCCCACTTATTGGGTTGTGTTTCTTCTTATTATTGATGTACATGAGTTCCTCGTGTATTCTCAATTTACATCCTTTTATACATATATGTTTTGCAAAAATTTTCTTTCAAAAATGAGCTCTTTAGTTTGGTTTGCTTTGTTTTGTTTTTGAGCCAGGAAAAAAAAATCGCACAAGAGGTTTTTTTGTTGTTGTTTTGTTTTGTTTTGTTTTTGTTTTAGAAAGTTGTAACAGTGAAGAAAAGAAAGGTTTTGCATTAGATGATTCCTATGTATATGGCAATTGTCTACACCTTTCTCCTGTGTCCCAGATACTTTGACAAATATTTGTCAAACTAATGAAAAATCAATTGAAAAGTCAAGTCGAGAGGTGCCTGGGTAGCTCAGTCAGTTAAGTGTCTGCCTTTGTCTCAGGTCACAATCTCAGGGTCCTGGGCTTGGGTCCTGAAATGGGCTCCTTGAACAGCAGGAGGCCTGCTTCTCCCTCTCCCTTTCCTGCTCCCCCTGCTGTTCTCTCTCTCTCTTTCTCTATCAAATAAATAAATAAAATCTTGAAATTTTTAAAAAGAAAAAGAAAAGTCAAGTCCACTTGAATGTTCCATGGAAATTCAGAAATGGTAGACCTAAAACTAACCTCATCTTTTCCCCTTGTCAGATACAAGGCTTCCTCCATTTTATTTATTTAGCTATGCAAGCCACAAATTTGGGAGTTATTTTGTACCATATTTGCCTTGGCGACATTGATCTGTCACCAAGTTACCCAGATTCAACCTCTCAAATTAAGGATAAAATCCACGTGTGCTCTCCATCCCATGCCATTGCCTTAGCAAAAGTTATCATCATTTTTGGGTTGAATGGCCTCCTGACCCTTCTTTCTACCTCCAGCCTGAGAGTGTCCAAAGTGTCCTCCTCTATGTCAACCGTGCTACTAGGTAACTTTTTTTGGCAGAAAAAAATCTAGTGAAGTCAACACTTGCTTCACAAGTCCCCCAGCTGCACCAGATTATGTGTCACACTCAGCATTTCACACTGTTTTGCAAGTCTGCACCATCGATTTCCTCTGCCTAGAACCCTCTAAGCCCACCGCCCCCTCGAATCCTGCAAGATTTAGTAAGTGTAACATATCACCCCCTGATCAGGTCATGCCCTTTCCCTGAGGTTCCCACAGCACCGGGCATGCTTCTGTCACAGCGTTATTACACTTTATCACCACCAAAGTGTTATCATTTCTTGGGAATAAATATCATTTGTCATTCTCCAGTATAGATCCCATAGAGTAAAATAATAAATAATAAGCTCAAGAGTGATATGACAAATGATGGAAGAAAGAGTTTCAACCATTGGTCCATCTACTCAAGCCAGGTAGAATCAACTTTTTAAGAATTCTTTAATCAAAGCTTGCAGCAACCAGGGAAGTACCTCATGAAGAAAGAGACTGGTAAACCTCAATTTTTAAAAAAAAGGCATTTTTGACAGTTTTGCCCACTGGCCTACTATCTCTGGCAGTAGCTGTAGGGATATCAGCCTGAATTCCTAATGTAGCTTGCTGAGGTGGAGCTGTAGAGGTTATAGACCTTAGTCTTTAAAACTATGGTTGTGTGTTTTGATGTATGTGGTGGTTCCAAGGGACCAACACAAAGGTTTGCCTTTGATTCTCTCTCATCTGGTTTCCCAAGGTGATATCTGCTGGTAGCTTTTAAAGGTATATACTACTCATAGACGTTTAGGGAGAGAGATAGTATATAGGTCAAGAAGCAGGTATACACTAAAGTCTAGGAGGGAGGAAGCTGAGGAGGAAGGTTCTCAGGGGAATAAAGACTCTAAAAGGCTACTGCAAACACCTGGGAAATGAGTCCAAAATGTGAGCCTGGGGCTGGTTGCCTGCTCTGAAAAGACCAGAGATGACACTAAGCTTGTATTCCTGGCTGATCTTTGGGCTCTGGGCAAGAAGATAAAGACAAAGGTAGAGTTGTAAGAGGCCTAAGTGTTGAAAAAGTAGCCTCGCTCAGAGTCAAGCTACAAAAACTAGGACAGTAGTTGTCACTGAAGGAAATCTCTTTGGATCACTGGCTGATCACTGTAATGATGGAACAGAGAGTTCAGTCACACACACATACACACACACACACACACACACACACTGCCTCTGCAGAACTATTTTGGAAAACTCACTAAACAAATGATTACTGTACCTCTCAGAAAGGAAAAACATGAAAACCATGGGAAGTAGGAAGACTCTGATTCCTACAGTTAGCACATTATAATAACCTAAATTATTATATTTAGGTGCCACCACCAACAACAAAATTCACCAGATGAACAAAGGAACAGAAATTTCACAGAAGGAATGAAAGAAATTGGCAGCAACTGTCCTTGCAGAAGCCACAGGACTAACTAGACAAAGACATTATATCAACTGTCTAAGGTGTGATGAAAGAGTTACAGAAAACAATGGATGGACAAAGAACTAAAGGAGATAGGGATAATAATATATGAACAAATATATAATGTCAGTAAAGAGAAATAAAATAGAGAAAGGAAACAAATAGGAAAAGCTGAAAAATACAATCACTGAAATGAAAAATTTACTAGAGAGTTTCAACAGCTGATGTGAGCAGGTAGAGGAAGAATCAATAAACTTAAAATAGGGCAATTAAGATTATCAAGCCTGAGTAGCAGAAATAAAATAAATGAAGAAAAATAAATGGTCTAAAGAACATGTGAGACATCACTAATATACCTACATAGAATTATGTTAATTTCAGAAGAGAGAGGAAGAAGTGGATGGTACACTAAAGAATAATAACTGAAAAATTCCCGATTTTGGTGAAAGACAAAATGAATCTGCAGATTCTAATACCTGAAAGGACTCCAAGTGGGATAAACTAAAAAAGATCTACAGTGAATACATTCTTTGTTGTTGTTGTTGTTCAGATTTTTATTTATTTGCTAGAGAGAGAGAGAAGAGAACGCAGGACCCAGGATCATGACCTAAGCTAAAGGCTTAACTGATTGAGCCACCCAGCCAGGCACCCTGTGACTACATAAAAAAAAAAAAAAAAAGATTTGTTTATTTTTTTTAGATGGAGAGAGAGATATATATCTATATATGTATATATACACAGTTTTTGTAACAACACCAACAACATAAAGGGAAAGGAGAAGAATTGTACAGAAGTAGAGTTTATGTATGCTATTGAAGCTAAGATGACATCAATTTAAGCTAGATTGCTATAAACTTAGGATGTTAGCTGTAAACCGCAGGTTAACTACGAAGAAAATAACATAAAAATATACAGAAAGGGAACACCTAGCTGGCTCAGTCAGGGGAGCATGTGACTCTTGATCTCAGAGTTGTGAGTTCAAGTCCCACATTGGGTATAGATATTAGCTAAAGATGAAATCTTTAAAAAATATATATATGGAAAATGAAGATGAGGAGAGGAAAACACACACACAAAGAATCAAGCACAAAAGAAACTAGGCAGTATTTATTTATTTAAAAGATTTTATTTATTTATTTGACAGAGAGAGATCACAAGTAGGCAGAGAGGTAGGAAGAGGGGGAGGGGGAAGCAGGCTCCCTGTTGAGCACAGAGCCCAGTGCAGGGCTCAATCCTAGGTCCCTGAAATCATGACCTGAGCTGAAGGCAGAGGCTTAACCCACTGAGCCACCCAGGCATCTAGGCAGTATTTACTAGAGGAGCTGAGGAACAACAACAACAACAAATATAACATAAAGAAAAAGTATCAAAATGGCAGAGGTAAGCTCTTTCTTATATGTAATCACTCTAACTATAAAAGGATTAAACATACAAGTTAAAATACAGCTATCTAATCGTATACTGTCTGCAAAAACAAACCACCTTAGATCCAAAGATACAAGTAAGTTGAAAATGAAAGAATAATAAGTGATATTCCATGTAAATTATAATGAAAAGGAAGCTACAGTGGCTATACTGATAACAGACAAGATGGAGTTTAAATAAAATACTGTTATAAGAGACAAGAAAAGACATAATACATTGATAAAAGGCTCTATCATCAGGAAGATGTAACAATTATACAACACAATAGATGCACCAAACAACAAAACTGCAAAATACATGAAGCAAAGAGACAGAATTGAAAGGAGAAATAGTTCTACAATAATCGTGGTTGACCCCAATACCCCACTTTCAATAATGGATAGAAGATTCAGACAGAAAGTCACTAAGGAAATAGAGCAATTTAATAGTCCAGTAAACCCACAAACAGACATCCCACACAGCAGAAGCAGAACACATTCTTCTTAAGTACATAGAGAACTTTCTCCAGGATATACGTTAGACTGCACAAAAGCAGTCTCAATACTTTTAAGAAATTCAAACTCTACAAAGTATCTTCTTTGACCACAATGAAATAAGTTAAAAATAAAATAAAATAAGTTAAAAATCAAATAACATAAAGAAATCTGGAAAATTCACAAATGTAAAAATTAAGCAGCACATTCTCAAGTAAACAATAGGTCAAAAAAAATCATAACAAAGAAAATTAGAGGGGGCACCTGGGTGGCTCAGTCAGTTGAGGGTCTGACTCTTGACTTCAGCTCAGGTCACGATTATCAAGGTCAAGGGATGGAGCCCCTTGTCAGGCTCTACACTAGACATGGAAACTGCTTGAGATTCTTTCTCTCTCCCCTCCCTCTGCTGTTCCTCCCCACCATTTCTTTCTAAAAAAAAAAAAAAAAAAAATTAGAAAATACTTTGAGAGGAAGAAAAAATTTATGGGATGCAGCAACTGTGTCTAGAGGGAAATTAATAGTTGTAAATAAATAGTTGTAAATAATTAATTGTAAATGCGCTTGCCTACACTAAGAAGAAAGATCTCAAATCAAGAACCTAACATTAAGAATCTAGAAAAATATCAGCAAACTGAACCCAAATCTAGAAGAAGAAAGGGAATAATAAAGATTAAAGTGGAAATAAACAAAGTAGAGTACAGAAAAAAAAAAAAAACTAACATAGAGAAACAACAAAACCAAACATTTGTTCTTTGAAAAAATTCACAAAAAATTAGCAAGTCTTTAGGTAGGTTGACAAAGAAAAAAAGAAGATGTAAATAACTAAAATCAGAAATGAAAGAAGTGACATCACTACTAATCTTACAGAAAAGGATTACAAAAGAATGCTAAGAACAACATACACCAAACATAAGTGGAATAGACAGACAAAATGGAAAAATTCCTAGAAATTATCAAAACTGACTTAAGAATTAGAAAATCTAAGCAGACTTCTAACAAGTAAAGGGACTTAATCAGTAATCAAAAACCTCCAAAAAAAGAAAACTCCAGAATCAGAAGGCTCACTGCAGCTTCTAGCAAACACTAAACGGATTACATACCAACCCTTCTCAAAACCTTTCCAAAAAATATAAGAAGGGGGGAATATTTCCTAATTCCTTCTCTGAGGTCAACATTACTGTTATTAAAGCCAGGCAAAGGCACCATAAGAAAAGAAAAATCATCGACCTCTCTAATAAACATAGATGCGAATTTCCTCAGCAAAAATAAACTGAATGCAGCAAAAAGGGGAAAGGACTACACACCATGACCAAGTGGGGTTTACCCCAGTAATGCAAGAGTTGTTAGGCATAAGAAAATCAATTGTTGTGATACACCACAATTAACATAACCAAGAAAAAGATGATCACACAGATGAACACAGATGATCACCTAAATTGATGTGGAAAAAACATTTGACAAAATTCAACATCTTTTCATGATAAAAACACCCAGAAAACTAAGAATAGAGGAGAACTTATTTAACATGATAAATGATATTTCTAAAAAGACTAGCAAATGCTATACTTACTGTGAAAGATTGAAAGTCTCCCACCCCCAAGTTAAAGAATAAGTTAAGGATATGATACCCACCTTCATCATTGCTATTCAACATGATACTGAAGTTTTACCCAGAGAAATTAGACGAGAAAATTAATAATAAAATGTATCCAAATGTGGAAGGAAAAAATTATTTCTTTTTGCAATATGACATTATCCTAGTTCTGGAAAATCCCAAAGAATTTTTTTTTAACTTACTAGAGTTCATAAATTTAGCAAAGCCAATGATATGGAGAAATTGGAACACACATACTTTCTTGATGGGAATGTAAACTAATGCAGTCACTGAGGAAATAGTTTCATGATTCCTTCAAAATGTCAAAGAGAAGCACCAGATTACCCAGTGATTCCATTTCTAGATAGGTACCCAAAAGATTTGAGAACAGGTGTCCATACAAAAAAATTGAACAGTGCTATTCACAATAGCCAACAGTTTGGAAAAATTCAAATATCCACCAGTAAGCAAAAAGATGAATTACGGTATACATGTGCACTAAAGTTGGGGTACTGATAGATGCTACAATTTGGACAAATTTCAAGAATATCATGCTTACTTAAAAAAGCCAGATGCAAACAGTTATATATTATTTGATTCCATTTATGTGAAACATCCAGAATAGGTAAATCCATAGTTACAGATGCAAGGTGGTGTCTTCCAGGGCCTAGGATTAGTGGGGAATTGGGAGTGACTGCTTAATGGGTATAGGGTTTTCTTTTGGAGTATACACTTTCAATAATTAATTTTGTATTACTTGAATTTCACCTCAATGAAAAATGTTAGAGCTCGTGGTTGAATAACAAGCGAGGCAATTGAAAAGAAAGATGTAACTTCCATTGGACATATGATTTGTTGGATAGATTTTTGTGAAAACAAAACAAAACAAAACAAAATGTAATAGGTCCTTTAATACCATCTACATAATTTCTGAAAAGGAAGTTGCGACAAATTAATGAAATGTCAATTGTTTTACCAAATCAACACTTATCTTGGCCAAACTTGAGGAAAAGTATTCACCCCACACCAAGAAGAGTCTCTGTAGGAAGAGACAAGACATAATTACATCTCAGGGAAATATATTCTTCAACTTAATTATCAAATAGGGTTTAAAATACAAAGATATCATCTCAGAAAATATGAAGAAAAGTATTTTTCCTTTTTTTAAAGATTTTATTTATTTACTTATTCTACAGAGAGATAGAGAGCACAAGTAGGCAGAGAGGCAGTCAGAGGGAGAGGGGGAAACAGGCTCTCTGCTGAGCAGGGAGCCTATTGTGGGGCTTGATTCCAGGACCCCAGGATCATGACTTGAGCCAAAGGCAACCACTTAAAAGACTGAGCCACCCAGGAGCCCCAAGAAAAGTATTTTTCTTATTATTTTCAGGACAAAATCATAATTTGAAATGTGAATGTCTATAATATTTATATGTTTAAAATCAGACAAATAGACAATTAATTCCAAAGTAGGAAAAAATGACTTGCAGGTTTCATCAATATGTTTTTATTCAAAGGAACTTGGTCTAATCATTCACTCCCTGTTCCACAGTGTTTTGTTTTGTTTTGTTTTGTTTTGTTTTGTTTTGTTAATAAATGTTATATGGGAGCCTAGATGGCTCAGTTGGTTAAACATCTGCCTTCAGCTCAGGTCATGATCTCAGGGTGCTGGGGCTCCCTGCTCAGTGGGGAGTCTGCTTCTCCCTCTACCCCTCCCCGATGCTTGTGCTCTCTCTCTCTCTGTCTCAAATAAATAAATAAAATCTTAAAAATAAATACATACATAAATAAATCTTAGAGTAGCTGTGTCAGCCCAAGCTCTATTATACAACACAATAATCTAGAGTAATATTATTGAGGAAGACATGACGCCCAGCAAGAGAAGGCATTCCTGACATTTTTAAGAGAGAAAAAAGTCAGTGAGGAGTAATCCAGTTAAAACTAACACAGTTTTTAAAATTTTGTGACATATGACCGATAAGTTCATGGATGTCCGACTTTGGAAAGGGTTGGAATTTGAATGTTAATCAAATAGTTTAACCCATCCCTCAGTGGCTGCCACAAGCACCGTGGGATGAAGCCAACATGGCAGAATCAGAGAAAACATGAAGAAAAGGTAGATCCTGTTGGATTTGATTAACACCATCCTCAGTATTATAAGACAAACAGATTGAAAGCATCTCTTTCCTATGATTCCCATTCAAGTCCAGGATTCCTGACAATGGGACCAAATGAGCTCAGTGTCTGTTCCTGTCCCAAAGGGTGCTCAGAAGGTACCATCTTCAGAGCAAGAGTTTAGCAGAGCCCAGTGGTGCTGGGACATAGATGGACCGAGGGCTGCAGAGGGGATGGTCCTCTGGCAGAGCGCTAGTCTGTAGCATGCAGAGACCAGAAAAAGATTGAGGCTGTGCAGGGATGGGAGAAGGGTCAAATGCCAGAATAACCCTACAATGAGAAATAGGACGGTAACTTCCTGAAAATAGAGTTATATTCTCCCTGGGCTCTTTCTGTCCTGGAGGCCTCAGGATGGATTCGGGAGCGGGCGTACCTTGGGTAGGAAGTATCGGGAGTAGATCCAGTCTCCAACGGGTTGGTGCAGCCTGAAGGTTTCAGGAAGTGTGAGCGGATGAGAGCCCAGTTTGAATAACAAGAACCGGGGCTAGGTCTGGCCAGAGAAGGGGGTGGTTCAGACAGAAATAGACAGAAAAAAAAAAACTTTTTTCAGAAAAAATGTTCAGAGAGCTTTGTTTTTATAGTAGTTATTTCCACACTTCTCAAGAGGAGGCAGGAGGCCAGATGCCCTGTAGCCTGAGAAGAGATTCATAGTGTCGGAAGTTTGAAGAAGACATGGATTCGTCTTACAGACTGAGGTGGCTTAGAGATCCTCTGCTGTCTATGCCTTCCGCATGCCTGAAGTCTGAAATGCATGCCTCATCATCGCGGTAAGCAGAATAATCCTAACTAACGATGTGGAGCTTATTCTGGTTTATCAGGTGGGCCAATATAATCACATCGTTCCTTAGAAGTAGACCTTTCCTGGCCATAGTGGGAGAACCAGAAAGATAACAATGTGAGAAGGACTTAGGCAGCCACTGCTGCCTTTAAATAGACAGAAGCTGTGAGCCTCGCAATGGAGGAATTCTCTAGAAGCTGGACAAGTCAAGGAACACATTCTCCCCTAGATCCTCCGTAAAGGAACGCACCTCCCTGCCAACACCTTGATTTTAACTCTGTGAGACCCACGTGAACAGAACTGTGAGATAATAATCTGTTTTATCATATTGTTTCAAATTTGCAGTAATTGTGACAGCAATGAAAAACTAATCCAATAGATTATGATTACTTATACATACACAAACTTATGTTGAAATTAAGTGTGTGTGTGTGTGTGTGTGTGTGTGTGTGTGTTTACGTATGACTAAGAGTGCTAATTGCTGGGCTGTGCGTATCTAGTAAGTAGGGAGCCTTGGACTAGTCACCCACCACAGTCCAGTTCCCTCTGGGCTTTTGAATCCCCAGACTTTCCTCACAGAAACTTCCTTATAGATTTTCTCCAAAAAGTCACATCAAGGGTAACAGAAATTAGTTCCAGGGATTTCAGGAGAAAAGGTCACTGGCTACTAGCGCAGGAAGGGAATTACAGGAACAACGTTCTGCCTGTGGTAGGTCTTCTCTAATGCATTACCTCATTGAATAACCCCCAAAAGATGCAAGAAAGTTGTATTATTTCAATTTTCCTAATGGAAAACAACAACAACAACAACAAAAGAGATTTGCTCAATGTTACCATGTAATAAGTACTAAAGTCAAGCTTCAATCCCAGATTTTTCTGTTCCTGGATTCTTGCTGGTTCTATTCTTTTCAAGCCACCCTCTAAGGATAGTCAGAGTGGTGTCATTATGACTTAACTGGATGTCATTCTGTCTCATCCCCAGCACACACTACCACCAAGCAAGGAGTCAGCAAAAACTAAGAGGCAGGCTTTCTCTTGTGCTGTAGAGATCCCCTTTTTCTCCACACCCAAGCCAACCAACTTCACAAAGCCTCAGCACCATGCCAAGCCCTGAAGATAAGTAACTAAGAGAAAAACAGCCGTGGCTTTCTTCGAGTTTACAACTATTTAGAGAGACAAAGGAGGAAAAAGAAACTTGAAGAATGTCATTGAACACTCAATTATACAGAGCTAGAGGTCCCTGAAAGAGAGTACCAGTGGAAATCTGGCGAAGCCAGGGAAGTCTGCACAGAGAGGGGAAGGTTTGGACAGACCCCCCCCCCCAAGTGGGGCTGAACCACTGTGGTGCCTGCATCTATGTCTGAAGGCCAAAGGGACAGCAGGCCCTTGCTGACCCCAGGGAGCCACTGCCTCCTTACAGGAGTTCACATGACATGAGCTTGGGACAGGCCAGTTGTGTTGGGATGTGATCTGTGCACACCAAAGAATTTAGATAAAAATTGAGGAATCCTTTCCTTGAGTACTATCAATCCTGATGTCCTTGCACAGGTCCCTTAGAGGGCCTTGGTGTATTACTTGTTGTTTAGTAGGTTCATGCCTGTTGTAGCTCCAACTTTGGAGTTTCATTGTGTTGTTTGAAAGGCACTCTCTTGCCAATTTGTGGGCAAAGAGGTGGGCACTCCTGGAGTTCTGCTGGCTGCCAAGTACTAAATATGAGCAGAAATGAAGGGAATTTGCTAATGTTTGTGGGATTCAAGTTTCGCCACAATATCTGGAAGATAATTCTCTGATAAAGCAAAATATATTTCGAATTCGGTCATGTAGAAGTTCCTTTGTATATACATTCTCACACACATACACACACACACACACACACACACGCGCACGCACGCACATTGTGTTTACTCCCTCAACTTGTTCTGGGTCTATTCTGCATCCCCATCTGAGAGCAGTTAATTTAAAATGAAATGCATTTCAGAAAATTGGTCTATTTGTGCCTTGTGGCCCTGGCAGACTTTTCTGCCTATCTCTTAACTGATGTATTTGATTATTTTTTTCCACCCCCCCAGGGAAACCAACCTTGTTTCTCCAGTAGCTAACTCTCTATTCTACATAGCATTGGAGTCTTTACATCCTCTGCCTTCTCTCCCTCGGGAGAATTTCGCTGAAATACAGTGCCAGCTCATCCTCATTTTTTTTTCCCCTTTCCTTTGCTTGTCTTTTTCGCCCTGCAAAAATACCTGTTGCGCAGGAACAGCAGGAAGCTATGCCTGCCCTGCTGAGCAGCCTGCCCCAGTCACTCTGAGAGCTGCCAGAGGCGGACTGTGGGATGTAGAAAGAGACAGTGTCTGCACTGTGGTTGGTATATTCCACACGGGGCAACCACTTGCCCTGAGCCCTTTATCTAGAAAGCCTAATTTGCAGAAGAATTCACAAATCAGTCACAATTGAAACAGTGTACAGGCAGCCAAAGTCAGAAGGGGTTAAGAGCAATCTTTAAAGTAGGATTGGGAAGATCAGTGATAGAGAAGAATTAAAAAAAAACAAACAAACACCTGAAATATTTTGAAGGTGTTGAAGTTTGCTTATTACAAGTCTTTTTCTCCAAGGTAACTGCTTTATATATGGTTGAAATTCTGAAATTATGCCAATTGAAATGTAAAATAATCAGAATTTCCTGCCCCATTCTTATTTGAATAAACCTTATTACACATTGCTTTTACCCGTGAGTAGCTTATTTCAGCATTGAGTCAATATCGTTCACATGATTTAGATTAAATTACAGCAGTGTGGGGCTCTTTTCTTTCTTTTCTCTCTCTGCTGAATATAAACTCACTATGATTTTCCTTTGGCTGGCATTTGCTCCTTTGACTTTCCCCCATATTCAAGAGATGGTGTATGCTCCAAACACATAACATTATCAACTTTAAGGGCTGCAATTGATTGAATATTTTGACAAATATACCTCTCTAATTCCTGAAGCCATATGGACGTGCAGGATGCCATATGGAATAAAGTACTCTAGCTCATGAAATGATCCAAAAGCATTTTTTTTTTATTAGCGGTTATTTCCTTGAACTGAAAACTGATTAGATTTTGAATATTCCATCACTGGGGATAGTAATCTAGCCAACTATATATTCTTAGCAGCATCTTTAGTGATGGAAGGATGTTGCTGAAACAGAAGTCCTTGATAGGGGTCACCACACTTAAAGAATATCAGAGAAAAAGGCCACTTCTCTATTCTTTGTATATCCATTAGGACTTTCTGCAGAATGACAGAAAACTCCCAATTAGCTGTTTTCAACAGTGGAGGAAATGGTTTTATCTTGTGTAATGGGAAGCCTCGGGCATCACAGTGAAAGGGCTAGTCCAGCAGGGGCTTGGTGATGTCACCGAGAGCCAGCATCCCTTCTGTCTTTGCTCTCTGGCCTCGCTGCCATTTCAGTTCCACTCTCCAGCTGGCTGCCCTCACAGTAAAAAATGACTATATCAGGGCATGTGACATCCACGCATGCCAGGGTTCAAGGGAAACAGATAAATATTTTCCTCGTGATCACTTTTATAAGAAGAAATCCATTCTCAAAAATAATTCAGCAGATCCTCCCTCACACCTCATTCCAAGTTATGCTGCCTGCCTGTCCCAAAACTAAGCATGTATAGGGACACGTGACTTCTGTCACTAGCCTGGGGAGGCCTGTGGCTAAAGGAGAAAGAAAGACAGAGACCCCGAGTCAAATTGATGCTTTCTTAGAAAGGAAGAAAAAGGCAAGAGCTCCACGGAGAGCCTCGCAACCAATGAGATTTGCTACACTCTTATATTTCTTTATATTTAGAAAATTGACTTGGCCAGACCACCTCCAGGAAAACCTGCTGGGTAAATTCTTTTACATGGAGTAAATAAATGGAATTACCTCCAAACACCACCAGAAAAATATTTAATTGAAATGTGAGGCAGTTCAGCAGTTCAGCCTGGATATTTGTTGGAATTGACCTTTCCAGGACTACAGTGTCTATTTCTTCAAGAATATCTTACTGCAAATAAAAGATATATGGGATTGGTTTTCTCTTTTATTGCTCAGTGGCTGCAGGAGTATTTTCAAATCACTAATCTCTAATCTGCAATTCTTTCTCTGTTGAGAGAATGTGACACTTTTTGAATGTCTTCTGAGAAATGGTAAAGATGGAAAAGTAAGATGAAGGGCACCCATGAGGCTGAACAGGGGCTTCCTTGGGCAGAACAGGCACAAGGTTGCACACCTACCCCAAGACACAAGCTTTCTGGTCTACCTGGACAACTGAGTCAGCACGGTCACCCCTTGAACAGAGTTCTGAACTAACTTACTTTTTTTTTTTTTTTTTTTTTTTTTTAACATTTGCAGTTAGTTCAGGCTAACCTATATCACTAAAGGACAATGAAAGCACTGGGCTTTCTCATCCCTGGTATCTGTACAAGCTCCTTCTCCAACTCACTGTGTAAACCAGAACTATGCTGTCAGTTACTCTTGAGTTCTTACTCTAAGGGGGAGGTGGGTGGAGTAGTACTCAGTGGAATTTCTAAACTTGAATTTAGATCTATTATTCTGTGATTTTCATTTGAATGAAAACAAATCAGATCTCTCAAAAGGTCCGATGGAAGCAAATCATGGCGTCCAACCAAAGCTCGAATCCATAGACAATCACTGATACTAATATTTTGACTATAGCTTTTAAGGAAATATGAAAATAGCAGTCAATGTTTCAGTAAGTTACACTCTGCAATTGATAGATTCCTCCCCTGAATGGATTTCTCCCACTCTTTTTCTCAAATGTTCAAGAGTCCGTTGTTTGTTTTGTATTTGATTTGTACGCAAAACCTGCCCTTATTTTTGTCTATGAAATATTCTCTTATAAGAAGTCCAGCTTTAAAAGTAAATATACAAAAAAAAATTGAAAGCCATTAGAGTTTATCTTTCCTTGTCGAAGACTTCATTAAATTTCAATCTCTGAAATCTAAAGTGTCAAAGAGAACATTTTATATCAGTGTATACGTATGAGAAAAGAGACCATAATGTTTACAACCTATTTGTATGTCATCTGCTCTCATTTTTGTTCATGATTCATTTTGCTTCATCTTTATATTACATATTGAAATTCTTTTATCCCATTAACACCCTCTCTTTCAGAAATCTGTAAATTAACATAATTAAGAAACATATTTTTTAAGCAGTAGCTTGTGAAATATTCATTATTAACCTGCTGGCTACACTTGTCCCTTTTTATATTTATATAATTAATTAATTATCTCCCTTCTAATACATACACTTTCAAATAATTTATTAATACTATTCAGGTTTTGACTTGTCTATTTCTTCTCTCATTTAAAGGAAATGTGTCTGGTCATCAGAATCTCTCTCACCTTTTAATTTTCCAGTGGAGTTGAAGCACTTGACAGTGAACATTGGACCATTCTCTCATTTTGCTAAGAAGAGAACATGGCGATACATTTGGAAGAACTGGAGGAGGAGACTGTCTCTAAATAGAAATGTTTCATGATAGAAACACGTAAGAGGCATGGTCAGGAAGTTAGTTCTAGGGTATTCATGGAGGCAGGTTAGAGCCAGATCCAAATAATCTAAAATTGCTGCTTTTACATAGCATTTGAATTCTAGTGATGGTACATAAGACCCACCCTCTAGATTTTCACAGATGATTTAATGTAAATAATTCTTGTACAATTCCCAACTTCTAATTTTCTATATCAGAAAAAACGGGCCAGTAATGAAGCCACGTCTGGCTGGGAGGGTGAGCCAGCATCATTCAGTGAGCTGTGACAATTTATTATCTGGATGCTCAACACTGATAAACCATCTTATGCTGTCTAGAGTTACCAAGGAAGAACTGCAATTATATTATAATTGTTGTAATTGTTTTTAGTAACAAATTAATTGCCTTTGGTATTTTTGCCCAACTAAAATCAGTGTTACAAAAGGAAAAGAGGAAGTGTAGAACTTGGCACCACTTCATAAAGTAGTGTTCCCAGACCTGAGTCTTCCTTAAATGACTAAATTACTATGGAAAATTCATTTCATGCTTGTTTACTCTACAAAATCCCTTAACTGGATGGATAGGAAAAATTAAAATTGGGTATGGTCCTGGTGATGCCAAAAGCTGCAGCTGATTTTCCTGAATAGGACTTCCCAGATACATGAAAGTCAGTGAGATTTTACAGAGATTTGCTGATTCTAGGGAACTATGCTGCTAGGTTGGGCCTGAGCTACCGTCAGAGAGCAGTCTATAGGCACGCCCTGCAAATTAGCTAGATATCTTCTTTAAAATACCAACATAGGATATCCATGCTGAGGAAGAAGCCCTATATGGTGTATTTATTGTACAGAAATACTTTCAATTAAAAAATATATATTTCCAAAATGCCCAGATAGAATGTATACTCTCATCCCTTGTTCTAGCCACCACTTTAACAAACATTCATCCAGTACACCCTGTGCCAGACCATTGTCCCAGCTGGGGAAGACAAATGAGCAAAAAATAAAGAAGATAATATCCCATATTGAGAAGTGTCGAAAGTAAAGCGACTTGATGCGATATAAAGTATAAATGTTTATTTGTTTTTCTGGTGAAGGTCTATCAGCTATGATTGTGTGGCTGATCTTTAGGCGAGGAAACAGAGAAGATAAGCTTGTAGCTCAGTCTTGAAGGACAAAAATAAATAAGCCCTTGGAATATCTCAATAAAGGTTTTTCCAAGAAAAGATAGCTGGTTCAAAGGCCCAAAGACTGGGGGTAATATATATTGGTATGTTCAAAGGCAGCAAGAACACTGTGTGGAAGGAAGGTTGTACTTGGATTGTAGTGTAGGAGGTAAAGTGCTGTAGGAGACAAAGAATGAGTCAGAATCCAGGTCAGTGGAACCTGTAAGCTCTGCTCAAGAATTGGGTTATAATTAGAAGTATGATGGTGAGATGCAGGAGGCATTAGGTAGGAGAAGGAGTCATGAATGTAAAAATCCTTCTGACTTTACTGGGGGAAATGAATTATAGAGAAGCAAAAAAAAAAGGGGGGGAGAATGGAGTCAATACAAGGTTATTGCCTATTACCCAGGCAAGAAATAACGGCGTCTTGGACATATGCGTTAGAAATGGGGTTGATGAGACATCATTTCAGGTTGTATTCTGAAGAGATTGTCCAAAAGATTGCTAAGAGTTAAATGGGGAGAAGTGTGAGCAAAGGAAGGATCATGATGATCTGCAGGCTCCAGCTTGAGAATTTGCCTGTGAGTGGTGAACTTAACTGCTAAGGGGGAGGCTAAGAGAGGGATGGGCTGGGGAGTAAGGAGGCAGGATCTTTCTTTGTACATATAAAGTTGAAATGCAAATATCAGAGTAGATATTTCAAGCAGGTAGTTAGATATGTGACTCTGGACAGTTAAGAAAGAATTTAGGAATTTGAAGTTTGGAAATTATCGGTATTTAGAAGAAATCTACATTACAGAATCAGTCTCCCCGCTTTGGCTACATAGCCCTCCAGAGATGTCACTGCTCATGAAAGAAACACTCAGGAGACTGAGGACTGTTGAGTAAACGATGGGACTTTGAAGCCAAGCTTTTGGAAGCTTAGAACTGCATATAAGATACACTTATTCCTCAAGACAATTGTCAACAAAGCAAGATTTTCTGGATTCATTCATTCACTTGTTCACTCTATATATAGTCATTCATTCATTCATTCATTCATTCAATAAATATATTGTAAGGCCCTAGTATGTGCCATTTATTCTGCTAAATAACAATAAGTAGAACAGACATGGTTTCTATCCTCTTTAATATACATCATTACATTGGAGATGGGTAGACCATGTCTTATGGTGTATATGCATACATACACTCACATCCCCTTGCACTCACACACACACACACACACACACACACACACACAAAATGGCATTATTTTGGATGAAAATTCCATAACAGCCAATGTGTTCTAAAATTTGCATTGACTTCAATTCATAGAGCCAGGGCTAATTTTCATAGAGATTCAGTTCCCAAATTACTGTAGGAATTACTGGGTTTCTCCATGAAGACTAGAGACATTGCCAAATTCTAAAAAAGAAGAAAGTAAACAGGGGCACTTGAGTGGCTCAGTGGGTTAAGCCTCTGCCTTCGGCTCAGGTCTTGATCTCAGGGTCCTTGGGATCAAGCCCTGTGTCAGGCTCTCTGCTTAGCAGGGAGTCTGCTTCCCCCTCTCTCTGCTTCTCTGCCTATTTGTGATCTCTGTCAAATAAATAAATAAAACCTTTAAAAAAAAGCAAACATGAATTGTACCTGTTGCACTAAATCTTTGGGATTCACTGGTATATTTATTTCAGGGATGGGTATTAGAAAAACAAAGCAAAAACAAAACTTCATTTCCTAGGCTGAAGGTCTATGAGATTCATATCTTTGACTTACAATGACCATTTATTTGTTCACTACTTTTACAACAAATTCTCTTTGAAAACAGATGAAGAGCAGTTCTTCTCTCCCCCCTTAAGAGTTCAGGGGTGGCATACTCAGATGTTCCCACTGGATTCCAGATGAAGCTGGATGATACACTTTTGTTCTAGCTGTTGGTTTGTCCTTTCTTGTACCCACCAAAGAGAATACAAACCACTAAGTGGTCCCCAAGACATACCCACTTAATTCCAGCTGATGAAAGACCGGAACATTTGTAAATGGATGGTTTGATACTATTGCAAATAAACAAAGGCCTGGGGAAATAAAAGGAGAGTACTACTATATTGCTATATCATGTTCATTATAGACATATATCCATATACAAAATAAAATAGAAACATTTTTAAACCTGGGATATGTACATATGTAAATTACTGGTAACATTAGTTCTTGCCTTGGATGATAGATCCATGTATACCCATGAGTCATGTGTGTTTCTTATGGTATATGAAAAAGTATAATTTAAATAAAAGAGGACTGTGCAAGTTGATGGGGGTAATTTAAAAATGCAATTAATCCAGTTCTATGCACTAGAGTTTCAAAAACTTGGGTTTTTAAAAGCTGGAGTCAGTGATGATAATAGACAATATTTTTTAAATGTCTCCCTAAGTATAACATGTCATTCTATACTATCTAAAATACACGGGATGCCTGGGTGGCTCAGTTGGTTGGGCATCTGCCTTCGGCTCGGGTCGTGATCCCAGGGTCCTGGGATTGAGCCCAGTGCTGAGCAACTTGATCAGCGGGGAGTCTGCTTCCCCTCCTCTTGCCCCTGCTCCTGCTCTCTCTCTCTCTCAATCTCTCTCTCTCACTCTTTCTCATGTGTCCATGCCTTCTCTCTAACAAATAAATAAAATATTTTTTAAAATTCCATTTTATTGACAAATTTTTCAGAAATATAGCTATTTTAAGCATATTTACTGATAATTTATTTTACTGATACTTTTACATACAAAAATGTTGTTGATATGAAGAGAAATAATGGAACTAAAACACAATGCATACATTTAAATCCAGTCCTTATTGCCTGGTCTCATCAGCTCAGTAAGAGGAGACTCAAGGTCATGAAATTAAGAGTGATTCAAAACATGTGAATTTTTCAGCAGTTGATCATATTTACACATTTGGACTTTCTCTTCAGCTGAATACTCTGTGGGCAATTTTTCTACTTCTGCTGAATTAATTTAATAATGTCACTGCTTGAAATAGCCCAGGATATAGAAAAATGTCAATGATCTTCAAAAATGTCACCTTTCCTATGTAGAGAATGGCATTTTGTTTTCTTTAAAAAAAAAAAGAAACAAAAATAATGCATTCGTATTAAAATATTCTCTCTGAAGGCACCTAGGAATCTGTGTGTTACCCCACTGATAGAAACTAATTGATCTTCAGATGAGTTCGTTGGCCTTACCCAAATGAGTAGGAATGTGTTTGGACTATCAAAACCTTTCGGACAGTTGTTTTTGACTTGGTACAGCACGATGAATAAAACTCTCCCAGAAGGAACTCATTATATTTAGAATGTTCTTTTTCTAGCTAAAGGACAAAAACTAGAGTTTATTGAAGGCCATCAAATCTTCCAGTTTTTAAAGCGACTAAGAGAATAAGCTAATTCTGAACTCAAAATAGACCATTTTGGTGTATTCCATGAATTCTGTTGTTTTGAGAGAGGATTAGTAAAGAGCATAAATGTTGCTCTCTGTGCAAACACATTTGAGATTCAGGAAAGTGAAAGCCCCAGATCAAATACAAACCCCCATCAAATGAGCCCATAAAAGCACTAAGGACATCAAAAGCAATGTGTAGTCCACACATCAAAACAAAACAAAAATCAAATAAAATCCTCAATACCTAGCAAGGTTCTGTTTTAATGAAATGAATCATATACAGCACTGTGGATTACACAAATTCTGGAGTAAGTGTGCACTGTAACTGCTGTTTTGATATCCATAGGCTAATGCACAAGATGAAAGGAAGGAGTGATATCGGGCATGCATCTGCTAAAGAGAGGCTGGAGGTGGGAAAAAACGTCAAACCATAATAATAGTGTATGTGCCAAGTAGTTTTTTTGCAGTATTGCGTTTGGTCCTTTCTGCTACTGTAAGTATTAGGTGCTACTATGGTCTCATTTTATTATCATGGAGACCAAATATATTGTCAGGGGCCAAAAAGGACTGGAGGAGGGACTGAAATCCGGGTCATTGAGCCAGAGTTTGTGCACGTAATTAGGAGGCTTACTATGAAAGACAAGAAATTCATACGCACACTCGTACTAGGCACTTCCAGACAGTATCTTACTGGATCTCAGCAACGTGAATCTTTATCCACATGGTTGAAAGTTTTAAAAGTATGTTTTGAAAGAATAAATGCAGTCCTAGAAAAGTAACTGCATTTTATGCCTGGGTCAGCCCTACGGGGCAGAGAAGGAAACAGCAGCAAAAGGACCAAAAGCCATGGGGATAAATGGAACATCACCAACCACAGTCAGGGAGAACACTATTCCTACAACATATGGGATAAGTGTTAGAGCATTCCTTAATTCTTAAAGGACAGCATTACTCTAGTAGGCATGAAGACTTGGGGAATATCCAGACATCTGGGTTCAAACAAATGAGTTAATAGAAGTTGATGAAAGTTTGACAAAGGCCCTTCTGTCCCTCAAAGGCATTGCAATAATTGTGGTTCTGTTTTCTCTGACATATCAACCATTTTCTACTAATAAATCTAATTGGGATTAACTCAGGAAGTATCACCCCAGATTTCAAAATAACACATTTTTTTTTAATTAGAGAAGAGAAATTGTACAAAAATAGTATCTTTTAAAATAGTCACTTTACTGGAAAAACAGTTATAATACCATTGCAGGAGTTAATGTTGGACACTGGTGCACTGGTTGGTCTCATTTCTGAAAAGCATGATCCCCTACTAATTATATCAGTCAGGCCATATTTGG
Source organism: Mellivora capensis (assembly GCA_004024625.1). Classification (NCBI taxonomy): domain Eukaryota; kingdom Metazoa; phylum Chordata; class Mammalia; order Carnivora; family Mustelidae; genus Mellivora; species Mellivora capensis. The sequence continues at coordinate 199,294 of PISX010000750.1, read as the reverse complement.
CTGCAAGGAACAAGAGACTGGAGTAGAGTGACTGAAAAAGCCAGGAGCTTATCTCTCCATGACAAGAAGCCCAGTGGAAGGCAGATGCAGGCACGGGTTTCTTGGCTTCATGATGCACTCAGGGGTCAAAAGCATAGGGGTGGTTGCAACCCCAACGTCACATTTATTTTTAAATCAAAAGGAGGAGTCAGACAGGACTCAAGAGATTTTGTCTCAAGAGATTTTGTCTTTTTATTCAGGAAAGAAACCTCCTTCCCTGCCATCCATCTCCTGCCCCACTCCCCTATCTCCGGCCCACCGCCCCCAAGTAAATCTCTGCCTTAGGTCTCTTTGATTGCCCTGAGTATAGGTGCACGCATGCTCACTCTTTAACCACTCACTGCCAGTAGGAAGGAGATGAGGGTAACTGACATCCATCAGGACTCATCCCTGGGCTGACCTGGAAGGTCTGCTGCCCTTGACTTCAAGTAGTCTCAACCAGATGCCTGACAATGCAGAGTTCCATTTGTAGGATGCCTGGGGTGGGGTAAGTGAGGCTGGCTGCTGAGTAACCACTAAGCATCAGCATATTGATCACAGAATTTTTGTTTTAATTTTTTAACATATATATGATTTTTAAAAGATTTATTTATTTGAGAGAGAGAGAGAGAAGAAGAACACATGGACAAGCAGGGGAAGCGGTAGAGGGAATTATTCTCAAGCAGACTCCCAGATAAGTGTGGAGCCTAACTTGGCTCAATCCCACGACCCTGAGATCATGACCTAAGCTGAAACCAAGAATCAGACGCTTATCCGACTAAGCCATGCAATCACAGAATTTTTATTTCACAAAGTGTAAGTAGTCTGTTTGAAAATTAGTGGAAGTTTCTTTATGCAAAGGGAATGGAACAATAAGAAATCATTTTAAAACATCTATATTTACCTTTATAAATAAAACAAAGACAAGGAACACACATATTGAACACAGGCGATATGAAAACGTAATTTAGGACCTGAGGTTCTATTTTTTAAATTAAATTATGCATATTTCAGACCAACACATTCTAATCTGCGTTTTTGAAATATGCAAAGTACTTCTTAGACTAAGAAAATGGAACGATTAATGCAACTACTATACACACTGCTTTCTGTTTCTAGTAAAACATCAGTTCCTTTCCAATGCATCTGTGTTGCGCCATTATCTCCAAAGACCAGGACCTATAACTATGTATTTTTAAAAATAAACTCCTAGGTGGCAGTGACAACATGTAAATGTACTCACTTATATATAATGAAATGTAAAAATCTTAAAAGGCAGCTCTAATTAATAAGGAGGAGGGAGAAACTCTATTGTCAGATTGTAGTTATCTTTACTCACTTCAACAAGACACCATGACTTATTTATATTTTAAAGATTCGATTAATGTTTTATTATCCTCATTGTAAACAACAGAAGTGGTAGTATTAGAGGATACATGGGAAGAAAATGGGAGACTCTTTCAAATAGCCTCAGTTAAAAAAAATGCTGTTTACAACTTAATCATTTTGATTCTGTGACATTAATAATTTATCAGAAGCTGCAGCCTGGGGGGCCCTTCATGATGTGTAATTTATCTTGTGGAATCACTGCTGATGGTCAGTTAACCTAATAGGTCCTGAGCGGCTCAGTTTGTTAGAAGAGAATTTACTAACTATCTGGCAGTTGGTTCCCTTAGAAATCCCATCCTCTGCCTTCCAACCACATAGAGTTCCATGAGAGTCACGGTAGAAACGGTGGTGGCTTCGATTAGATACTAGATCATGCCCAGGTAGCTCTGACATAAATCCGCAGTGGCAATGCCAGATGTTTCCTGAGAGCAGCATACGAAGAATGCACAATTACAGGGCTCTATTAAGGTAATATGTTTTTATTCTTAAACCACACAAAAACATCTCATTCTTCCAAGACCAAAGCTTTCTCGTTTTTATAACTTGAGAGCCCTCAGCTTCACAGAATTTCATGTGGTATTTATTGTGGGCATCAATCAGAAAGTGTCTCTTTTGATTTAGAAAGTGTATGTATATCAGAACCAGAATTTTCTTATAATGCCAAATAAAAAGTGGGGGTGGGTGGGTGATCTACAAGTTTCTCTAGGAGCCTTTGAGGGATGACAGAGCATCAGTATTAGTGAGAGACATAAGCAGGAGGGAGACACCAAAAAATAAACAAATGAAACAAAATAGAACTAAAGAATTTGAGATCCTTAAGAAATGTCCACTTGTAAGATACTCGTTTTCTACCTTGGTAATGAATTAACCACGGAGTGATTTTACTACTGGGCTAATTTGGAAACGTTACTTTCGTTCCACAGCACAGGAAATTGGAGGGAGCGATTATCAGAAAAGACATCTTTCCCAGACTAAGAGAGTGATCCGGCTAATCTGCTATCAGAAATCATAGTTCATTATTACTTCTCACTCTTAACGCCAGCTGCAAATAGAGCACCAGACCAAGCAGTGTGTTATTTGGGTTGGGTTTTACTTAATAGTGTAGACAAAGCACTAAATTTCTCCCTGCAGGCCTGCTCTGGGTGGCTGCTGAGTTCTTTCAGTCCGGCAGGGATGTAGGGTGAGAGGCAATGTACCTGGTCCCTCCATCCTTTCCTGAACCCCACTGGTAAAGGAGGTTTCCTGCCCTGCTGGCTTGGTTGGTTGGGAACTTAAAATAACTGGGAAGATCCTGGATGGGTGATTTCTTTTTCTCCATCCTTGAGCTAGACCATTCACATATTAAATGTTTTTCATTACAGAAAACTACTAAGCTTTGTTCTTAGCAGCAAGTGTGTTACTGAAACCATGAAGAGTTACTAAGTCATGAAACCTATCATACCCTTGAATGCATCCAACGTTTCTCATCCCACTACAGGTGTGTCCTGCTTTTAAAGTAGAAGAATTGGCCTGCAAGTTTGTTGAGGCCTGAGAAAAAAGGTGAACTCACAAATTATGTTTCTCTTGATTTAATTGCTCATAATTTGGAAACCATGCATATAACAACCTTTTTATTATTATGGGGAAAGTTTTAGATGCAATGCAATATTTATAACTGATATTGTGTTTATGATTTAGAAAACGTCTTGGAATCATTTCTTAGGTTTCAAAGAGAAACCTTATGCCATTTTTTGATTTGTTAGGGAGGAAGGAAGGAAAGAAAGAAGGGAGGGAGGGAGGGGGGAAGTAAAGAGGAGAGAGGGAGGGAGGCAGGGAGAAGGGGAGAGAGAGAGAGAAGAAGGAAGGGAGGGAGGGAGAGGAGAAGGATCTAAGAAGGTAAGGGGTTTCACGGGAGAAAGGAGATGAAGGAACAGGGGAGAAATGTGTGACAAACACACAAAAAGAGAAGTGACTCGGTGTAGAATAAATCGAATTAAAGCCAGCAACGAGAGCAGCGGAGAAGAGCAGGCAGTCGTCCACATGTAAGAATCTTGCCAGTGAACTTTGCAAGTCTCCAAAGTAAGACAGAGCTACAAATGCCCACTAGGAAACAGACACAAGGAAAACACTTTTTTTTTAATCCAGAAAAAGAAAGAAATGATATGTTTTACATGCACCGACTGTCTATATAGTGCCAACTGCGTTCAAAAGCTCATCTCTCAAATCAAAGCCATGCTTGCTTGGACTCTGCAGAGCAAACAAAGCTGTTGGAAGATAATTATGCTCTAATCCATCTGTAGTCTCCTTGTAGGTGTTTGGAAAAGTGAACTCAATAGTCAGTAGGAGACTCTTTCCTAATATTTCGGGTCGGTAGGATTGCCGGCTGGAGACCCCAATTTAAAAGCGGTGGAGTGGGAGGATGCGCTTACTGCTCTCAGGATTTTTAGGCTATTGGAGTCTTCCCTTCGTGTCTATCTTCTCCTCAAAGCTGAGATCAGAAAGAGATTTTGTCTTTCGGTGGTAACTCCACTTCCTCTGTGGACCCTTCGCACCGAAACATCCAAGTCTTATTTGTAATCAACAAGGTTATGATTTTCCTTTCTCGCTTTCTTCTTTCCTTTTTTGCCATATTTGCCCAGAGAGGATTGGCAAGACGTTCTCCTTTTCAGCACACTTCCTCCTCAAGGACTTGATTAGCGCATTTTTGCCAATAAAACAGTCAGTAATTAGTTTTTAATAACCAGTAAATTTTTGCTCTATCAGCCTGCAGTTTCCTAGCCTGCGATATTTAAAAACAGAATTCAATAGCGGAGGATGGCACATATTAACTTGGGGGCAAATATAGCTTTTAGAATAATGTTTTGAAAAGCAGCCCCCTGTAAATATAAGGTGGTATGGCACCATATGGAGACTGGGTTTCTGACATATGGCTTGAATTAACAAGTTTAAAACTGTTAGGATCAGTTTTTCTTTCACTGAAGGCAAAACCACAAGATTCAGAAGTGAAATATGCTCCAGTCACTGATACAAAGGCTCACCAAACGCTGGGTCTCTTGGGCTAGATTTTTTTGTTGGCAGTAAGTGCAAGTTATCAATAGTAAGACAAGTTGTAACATGACGAGGAATCACAAGGCTGCCAAGGCTTAAAATTTCACTTCAAATAGCGCTTATGTGGGCCTCCATCACCCTTGCTACAGAGGACATCGCCTCTTTGAAAGTGGCTTTTGAATTATGATTATTACATCCTCAAAATAAATTGTTGTTCCTGGATTGATATAAAAGATATTTGAAAAGACAAACTTGAGTGACAGATGGAAATGGCTCAGGGCGCAGTCTTCTGATCTCTGCTGATTGAACCTTTGTAGGATGAATTGAACAGGAAAAGTTCAAAGATCCAGGGTCCGTATTACACAAATATTGTTTCATTTAATCAAAACTGTCTTTGAAGTGTGGCACTTGTGGGCCACCTGTAGCTTTGAAATCTAAAATCATATAAAAGCTTTAGTGATGCTGGAGAAGACAGTGTGCAGCTCCAATATGCTTCTGGACCAAAAGGAGAAAAAAAAAATCAAGATGGGAACGAAGGCAGTTTTCATATTCATGTTTCCTTTTATCGCCCTTTTATTTATGTATTTATTTTTTTCAGTGAGCCGAGCGCTCCAAAGTTGTAAAGAAAAGAATTACTACATCCAGACATCCACAGGGCTTATTTTCATCATTGGAAATATGTTTATTTGTGGTTTAGCATCGAAACTAATTACTCCAGGCACGGAAACACCCCTTCGGTGTTAAGCTGAGCCCGGCGAATCTGATCTCCTTTCCCTGTCTCTCCAGTTCCCTGTGTTGCTGTTATGTAACCATGACAAAACGTCTCTCTCATAGAAAACTGGCCATACGCTTGCCTTTTAGAACTTGATCTAAGTGGCATCAAATATATTTGGAGCCAAAAAGGGGAACCCCTATGAAGAAAAATTATTCTGCTAATGAGGGGGAAATGTCATGGTAATAATGCTTCATAATTACACAGTTTGCGAAGCACTAGTGTATATTTTATCACCATTTAATCCATACAGCGGCTCTAGGAGACAATGAGTCTTCTCATTTTATGGATGAAAAAGTGGGGGGGTGGAGAAGCATAAAAGAAAACACCCAAGCCTCAAAAGACTTAACTGATTTGCCTAATATGTCACAGCTCATCAGCGGCAGAAAGGGAACTTGAATTTGCGACTTCAAGTCCTGGGTCCCAGCTCTGTCCACCATATCCCTTCCCGCAGGCTTGTCTCTCCAGGGTGGGACAGCCACCATCCTTGCTGTGTGGCGCTCACCAGAGCGGGGGGCGGGGTGGGGGAGATGTCTTTCAGACCCTAGGATGCCAGTCGATGGTAAACTATGGTCTCTCTCTGATTATCGGGCCAAGGCAGGAAGGGGAACAGGAGCCACAAGGTAATTTGGCCACAAAGAAACTTTGGAGCATCCTGGGATCCTGCTTTATTCATCACTAGGGCACTAATTATGTCAGAATTTTTTTTCCCAAGGGAATTCATTTCCCTGCTATAAACACACACACACAGGCCTTTCTTCTGTTAAAAACATTCAAGATAACACTTCCACAAATCAATGCCCCTGTTTGCTCTCTAATATAGGGCACATAGTAGTTGCATCTGATTCCTCTTGATTCCCAAGACCCTGTTTTTTCATAACTACTGTTTGATGTCAACAGGCCTGTAGTGAATCTGGTAATAATTATTATTTTTGTTCTAAATAGGATTTCTAAATATTATTTGTTTCTGCCCCTATAGAAGTTTTTTGGCTTGGTTAGAGAAATCCCACTTAGTCCTCCAGCTTAAAAAATCCAGAGGGAATCCCAGAACAGAGAGCAATCATTCTTGGGGCGCATCTGGTTCGATCCAGTTACATCATAAATGAGAAAACGGAGGTTCAGAAATGTTAAGTGACTTGCAAAAAAATCACAGAACGATAGGGACATGCACCGGGCCTCCTGTCTCCCCTCCTCCAGGACCTTTTCGGGCAAGCCATGCCGTGTTATCTACTCATGCCCCCAAAGAGAAGAAGGTACAATAATTCAGACATTCCAATCCATCACTCTATCCCCCACCATGTTTTGTTCATCTTCACCACCTGCCTTGACCACATACTCATTCTTTATCCCTCGTATCCCCTCTGGCCTCCAGGAGAGGATAGATAGTGGTGTGCTGAAAATACTTTACACCCAGCTCTCTGTATGGAGGGAAGAAAAGCTGACTCCCAGTACTTGCTGGCTTGGGGAGTGGAAACCCACCCACCATGGCTGGTTTCAAACTCCCAGTGGGACAGTACATGGGCTTGCAAAGAGAGGGAAGCAGGTGCAAGTTGGTCCCCAGCACACTACTGGGACCACAGGCTCCATCCATGTTACAAATGCTCAGGCTGTTTCCCCAGTGTCTAGAATGGAGCCTAACACCTAAGGCTGCTCAGTAAATATCTATGGAACTGGAACTGCCTGGCAGGGGTCACGAGGACTAGTTCCCTGAAAAGGGCTGGAATTCTGCTGCCTCTGTTTCCTCTTAACATGCAAGGCAGCAAGGCCTCTTTCTTGGGGAGAATGCTCATTCTCCCAGGCTGCCTCCTTCAGGTTGATGGACATTGGCCAGTTTTTGTTTTAACTTCAACTTTAAATGGAAGAAAGCATAAAGGGTTTTTAGGTGAAATTTTAAATGTAGATGGAGAAAAGCTTCATTATCATAATGAGACTCTGGTGTTTGGGAACATTGCAATAATACTGTGATTCTTCTTTGCTTTGTCCCTTTCTTTCTCTTTCGTTCACTCTTCCCTTTTTTCTTTCTGTCTTCCTTTCTTTTTGTAAACACTTGGAATGACATCATTCATTCCCTCATCTTGGGAGGCAGGTTAAGCCCTCCGGCCACCTCTCCCTCCCTGCACCCTTGCCGGCCCAGGAGCCACTTTCGAGAGGCTAATAAGCTCTGACCAAGGCATTAAGCATTGGAGAATCAGTCAGTGTCTTTGTGGCAGGATAATGTAGCCCATTGTGGTTGGAGTTGTATGCTTTAATAATGAGAAAATGAAATCCCAGTTCTGCCTCAGTAATTAAAATAACTGGAACTTAAGTCAAAACCAAATATAGGGAGGGCTTTGCTCAAACATATATTTTTGACATGTTCATCCGCAAAATACTTTGTAGGAAACGTGACCATCAGGAAAAGCATGTCCAATAATTTCGATGAACTAAAAGTCAAAATATCTTGGATCGCATGAAGGAAGAAAAGGGGCGTACAATGAAAAAAAAAAATACTACAGCTTCTGTGTTAGAGGAGAAACGTCTTCAAATTGAGTGGCTTTTTCAAGGGGTAGTATTTTTTTTTTAAAGCATAAATTATGGTGGGGACACCCAGGTGGTGCAGTTTGTTAAACCTCTGACTCTTGGTTTTCAGCTCCGGTTGTGAGCTCAGTGCCAGGAGATTGAGCCCCCAGTGGGGCATCTGCTTGAGAATCTCTCCCCGTTTCCTTCTGCCCCTACCACTCGTGCTGTCTGTGTGTGTGTGTGTGTGTGTGTGTGTGTGTGTCTCTCTCTCTAAAATAAGTAAATCTTTTTAAAAAACCATAAATTATGGTGTTTTCTGTAGAGAATACCAATAGATGTACAACGAGACCTAACAGAAACATAAGTCTGTCTCACACACAAATACAGGTGCCCTTGAACAACACAGGTTAGAACTGCTCGGGTCCACTCGTACACATGACTTTTTTGGTAAATACAGAACAGCACTGTAAACTTATTTTCTTTTCCTTATGTTTTCTGAATACCATTTTCTCTCTTCTAGCTTATTCTATACTAAAAATTCAGTATATAATACATATGACATATAAAATCATGTGTTAATTGCCAGCTGGTAAGACTTCCCATCGATCCTCAGCTACTAGTTGGGTTTGACTGCATGGGGGCCGGCACTCCTAACCCCCAGCTCCTGCCTGTGTGGTTCAGGTGTCAACCGTATATACAGTTTGCATGAGTGTTTTATGGGAATGATGAGAGCCTTCTGGACCTTTCTCACGGTAGTGTGTAGTATAATTCATATTACATTTCACATGGATAGTGAAAGTCCATTAGCCCAGGACGTTTCAATACTAGAAGAGGCAAAGAGTCTCCTAGAAATTTATACTTTCAAGAATTTCAGGAATTTATCCCTTTCAGAAATTCATACATTTGGAAACTCCATTCCAGGTGATACATTAAAATTTCAAGGGAAGGATTTGAGGGGAAACAAACTACGGAAGTCTTAAGAAATATAAACTCCTGTAAGGACCATTCTCCGACCACCCTCCAGCAGGTCATGCTCAAGCCTGAATGCTCACCCTGCCCTTGAAGGCGGTACTCAGATGCAGACATCTTTCTCCGCCCACTGCAGCCGCCGCAGTGAGTGCTCAATATACGTACGCTGATTAGAATGAGGGAAATGATTTCCATTGACTCAAACAGTTAGCCGAAAATGTATCCTTGTGATTCATAACTGTAATGACAAGGGACGACTTCATTTTGGATTGATTATTTAGAGGAAACGTCTATTTTTCCTCATGAACTCTCCGACTTCATCTGCATTACTCAGAGCAATGTTGACTTAAAACAAAAAAGAAAATTAGGGCTAGTTGTGGTTCTTCAAAGCCAGCCAATTAAGTTGCCTAATTTTTGTTCCAGTGGAAAATATAATATTCGTATTTTCCTTTCCCTTCTAATGAATATCTTGGGCAAAATATAGACCCTGTTGGACCATTAAATGAGAGAAGTGATGGAAATACTGCTACAAGAGAAGAGCTTTTTTTTACCCCCTATTTACATGAAACTGGCTAATAGCCAACAGTCTGGTGTTTCACTTAAAACACAGAGTCATTTACTACACGGAGCATAAGTCAGCTGCCTTACCTGAGAGAGCCTGTTCCCTTCCAGAGCTGTTCTTTTAAGGAAGTTTATTTCAAGCTTATTCCTAATCAGCCATCATAGGGTCATTAATAGAGTTATGCAAGGCAATGAACAGCTCAGCGATCACTTACTAGTCCGTCGGAACACAATTAGAAATTCCCCCCTAAAGAGAGCAGTGGCTGATTTAATGTGCTGAATGAAAAATGATAAAGCAGCAAAACTGCTTCACAAATGATTTTTAAAGTATGGATTATGGTGACACCAGAGTCTGAGTCTATGTGTTTAGAGACTGATGTAAGACAAAGTAATAAATAGATGGATAGATGATAGAGATAGATAGACAGATGATTGATAGACCGATAGATAGATAGATAGATAGATCGGGAGATGGATGATAGGAAAAAAACACTCAAGGTTTTCTTATGGAAAAGCAACACAACTAAACTCTACATCAAGAATTGCACTGCCTTTCTTTCAAATGTGTGGGCCGAGGGAGCTTGAAGAAATTTCACTTAAAAATAACGATGACATGAATGGGGGAAATATTTGACACTTCAGTACCTTCTGCAACCTAAGGAGCTGTTTTGTAGGGTTTTGTAGGGTAAACAATGATTGTAGGGTAAACCAGGGCCACGGCTTTCTGACTTGACTTCCCTCACTCTCCCTGACTGATCAATTTAAAAACTAGGGGCAGCTCTAATTTAAGAAGTTTCAAAGCAAAAAAAAGTGAAGGTTAGTTGTAAAAAGGTCATATTTAGCCTAAAATTAAATGAGCTTTTCATAGCTCAGGTGAAGGTCCCTCTCTCTCCCCCTCCAACCCTCCTCTCTACCCCACTCCCTTCTCCCCTCCCTACCCCCCCTCCTGTCTGTCTCAGGCAAACAGCTATATTAATAGTCAGCTCATAACCACATCATTTTGCTAACAGTCACAGAGCTATATTTAAATTCATGGTGCTGTTGCCATGAATTCTATAGTGTCTCTATAATCTTTTTTATAAGAGACTTGCTTTTGCATACCCTCTTTGCTCCCCAGTGACCAGGGAGACCTTGATGCCCAACCCAGTCCTTCTTCCTCACCTCTAGGATGGGCTGCAGGCAGAGGTGACCACAGGCTGACCCCTGGCCTTGAGAATAGGAAAGTATATCTGAGGGCCTGGGCCCAAACTTCCCTCTTTAGCTCCCAGGTGAGCTGACTCGGAGGAGTTCTACTTTCCTTTTTAACCTAACATTTAAGACGCACAGGAGTTTGTGCAAAAGGGTCCCAGGTGCTGCCTGCGTCGGG